>JAGXCT010033711.1:0-37249 GCA_022495035.1 Philopotamus ludificatus | reverse complement strand
AATGGTCGAATTCGTGATGATGCCACATAGGCACCACCGGCCACGAAAGTGTTAAGTCCCCCAAATTTACGTTTTCCCACTAATTAGGTTTTTTATCAGTTCATTTAAAAATGTAAAAAACTGGTGCACTGTATTTATAAAAGTGTTCCGTCGCTGAAAAAGTTTGGGAAACCCTGCTATAGACCCGTTTCAAACTTCCATAGCCCCTCAGTGGGTCTATCTGGATACCCGTTGGAAAACTCCGTTCTATACTATTTTTTTTTTGCAAATATTCTTGTGAAATTCTTTTACTCAAACGTCAGTTGAGTTATCTCATGTTATTAATGTGAAAAAAATAATTTTTCTCCTTGACATGTACTGTAGACGAAGACCTGTCAATTGACAATAAAATTGTAACAACCAACCTCGGTGATTTCCTTTTAATCCTGCCAAATAGAATATTTTTTCAATTGTTTTTCCACTCCAGAATACAATTTAACTATTCAAAATTCTTTGATCTCTTCTAAAACATACATTTGATACCACATAATAAAAAATATGCAAATATTTTTAGCAAAAATCTTCAGTTCCAGTTGATTATTAATTTTGAATAGTATAAATTATTAATTATTTAACATTTAATTACAATTAAATTATTCGAAACGATGCGATAGCTATGCGATCTCGCGTCGCATATTGCACTATTTCCGAGTTGCACCGGCATTTACATAAATTCAGCGCGGAATGTAAAACGAAATATCCCGTGTAAAATTAACATGCACTTAGAAACTTTAAATTCCGCATAAATTAATTTTCTAGATGCATAAATGCACGTTTATCTGCTAAATGCAGTCTGGCGCGTCTTGCAGCTTGCCTCATGAATCATGCAAATGTTATATGCAGACACGTACCTGTGCGAGAAAATTTTGTACGTAATATATTAATACATAATTCGTATACAAGATGGGCACAAAGTTTGTTTCGCGTCTTCTGAATCCGCAATCAAGGTCTAATATCCCCCTAATTCAGCCCTCCGCAATTCCTTGCAATTATCACTTGCGCCTTTTCTTCGCAAATCACGTCTCCGCCCCTCCCGGAAAGTTTTGCTTAAGAAAATCTTTGTGCACGGCCAATGCAATCAGCAACTTGTGTTAGTCCATGAATGGTCTCGTTAAGTCACTACCCAGAACTTGCAATAATCAAATTGCAACCCCGAGTACAGACCCTGAAGGACCGATGGAATTTACTCGGACAAGAATTGAATATTGAAGAGAATCGACTGGGAAATTAAATTAAAGCACTGCACTCAAGCAGTGCCGGATACCGACACGATTCCATTATATTCGCGCATATTTCATTGCGAATATTTCTGAAACGAAATTTAATTCAATACAATGACGTGTCATTTCGAGTAATGTCCCAAACAAGAGTTGATGGTTCGCGGTTGCGAAAATTTACAAGGGATTTTACTTACACTTTTTTTTCTTGTTTTTAGGGCGTGTCATAATATATCAGAATAAAGGATAATGATGTTTTATACGCATTTTTGACATGCTAAATAAATAAAGATGAATAACCATACTTGAACTTAGATTTGTGTTTATATTTTGCATTTTTAAACCAATCACTAATTCATATGAATTTTAGATAAACACTCGTTCAATCACTATGAAACTTTAAAGTGTGTTTACTTTAAATTACCATATTCTATTCTTGTTCTTTGGATAACTGAAGATTTTTTGCAATTGCTTTGCATTAATGTAAAGCAAATTTTTCCTGGTTGAGGGTTTTTTTTATATAAATTTATAATTTACATAGCATAATTTCCATAATAAATACAAAAATATTATTTCAGTTCATTTAATATTCATATTTATGATTTTATTATGTACACATTTCCTCTGGGAAATCATATAAAAATCACTAACAATTTTAAGCATATTAGATTATTGAATAACACACTCTATATAGTTCGTTTTTAGATCAAACCTGTGTAAATTAAATGTTAGTGGTATTATAATACGTATTTAAAATATCAACTGCAATATGATTAATCAACGGATGCGGTCACACTTTTGAAAGATAATAGAAACTGATTAAATAAGCCAGATTTCGGTAACTTTTTTATGTTTTAATGAATAATGAGGAAATAATCATTGGTTTAATTTTTGTCTTTTTAATTATACATTTTGTTGGAAAGTATTCTAGATTTTATTACTTATATGCGTAAATAATCATTTTTAACACTATCGTGGCCGCATCAAATTACCAAAAACTTACGCTATTGAAAGTATTATTTCAAATAGATGTAGCATTAGCAGTTGCAGATATAAAAATTCATTCACCGTATTCATTGTTCAGTTGTGTATGCTAGATCACCGGCCGCAAACGGTCGGTGCAATCATGATGCATATGTGGCACCATGCGGCCACAAATGGTCGAACTTGTGATGATGCCACATAGGCACCACCGGTCACGAAAGTGTTAATATAAATAATCATTGACCCTTATTGTCCGCAATTGCGAAAAAAAAATAAAAACAACAATATGAGTTTACTTTAGCACGGAAGCGATGTCTTCTATCGCTCCGTATCGGATGCGAGAGAGAATAAGTATAGCGCATGTGCAAGTGCGAGCGAGGAAAAACATCGTGCTAGTGGCGAAACCACATGCGACAAGCCGCACGTCACTTACGCGTTGTATTGATTATTAAAAAAATCCAAAATATCGACCAAATTATGAAGCATATCATGAATAACTCTTTTTATTCTTAGATAAGTCCATTTTTAAAACAAATGGCAAGGTAATGTCGAAGAATCTATCAATATCATGAAATGTTTGTGGTATATTTTCATATAAAATAGACCCCATCGGTCAGATCCAGTTGGTTTCGAACCATCGTGACATATCTATTAAAAAAGGTTGATAGAAAAAGTAATAAATAAATAGGGGAAAAATTAAATCACGTGTAAAATATTAAATAACATCTTTATTATCTTCTATATGTTAGGGGACCCGAAAGAAATTGCGCTTTTTTATTAATGTAAAGTTTACGTTTTTTTGTATTTCTTTTACATATTATTATAATACATCTTTTTCATCATGACTGTTTTCCATCATCCGTTTAAGTGGTTTTCGACCACCATTATATTTCAAAAACGTTTTTCACATAAAGTGTGCTTCATGGACCCGAAAAGAAAGTTATCAGAAGGAGTAAGAACTGAGGAATATGAAAGGTGTGGCAGAACCTTCCAGTTTACTCCTCCTATTTTGTTTTTCTTGGATCGTTCTCGCTTTATAAGGGCGTCCATTATCGCGATGTAGAATTAATCCCTTCCTCTTAAATAAAAGTATTTTTATTTTCTTTTTTAATCTTTCCAATTGTTGACAGTAAACATCTGCTGTAATTTTTTCACTCAGTTTTAATAATTCACGATGAATGCGCATCCCACATCTTACACCTCACCAAATGTACAAAATAACTTTTCGGAGTGGTAAACCAGGCTTAGAGGTCGGAACGAGAGTTTGAATCGGAGAAAGGCGTTGCCTTTTTCGATTAGTGTTATTGTAAACGATCTATTTCTGATCTCCAGTTAAAATTTGGTGTAAAAAGGGCCCAATTTTTTGTAATTAACAACAAAGAATTGCATGTGGTTCTTTGCTCCTTATTGTAATCTTCGGATAGTATATGTGGTGTCCAAATTCGCATTCTAATTGTTTTATCGACTAGTTGCAAATGGGAATGTACATAAGACCTTGGAGATTTGAGTCCCTGCGGATGGTTAATCGAGTATCCGACTTGATCAAGGTCTCAATTCAGTTGCATCATTTAAATTTCTATTTCCCGATTTGGACCTTTGAAACATAAATTGACATCTACGTGCTCTCAACACTTCACCATAAATTTATTTAAAGGCGTTAGCTTTAATTCTTAACAATAATATACATTTTATTACTAATAAATAATGCTAAACAATAGTTATAAACTATAAACTTACAGTTATACTTTCTCTATCGTGTCTGGACATACTGCACTCGAACATTAGGTTATAAAATACGCGATTTCTTTCGGGTCCCCCTAATATATATTTCGACATGGAAATGACACAGTTTACGTTTGTAATAAATGCTAATGGTTGTGGTTAGCAATAATAACAGTAGATTAGTATCGAACTGAGTTGTAAACATGTCTTCTTTTTGTTATAACGATTATTTATAACTTTAAATCAGTGATTGCCAAACAGTAGCTAGAGTGGGATTTCGGTAGCTCGCGTAGGATATTTTAAGTATTTTTCGAACTCAATTTCAATAAAATGCTTAACAAATTGCGGTTGTAAAATTAATTTCTAAGTCAAATAGAGAAGTAGTCAGCAATGTATTATGGTGGGAACTGCGCCATACAGTTTGTCTCTCTCTCGCGCATTTGTATCACCGCTTAGGTGTAAATGACAGACAGCAACGGATATAATACCATATGGTCTCACTTTTCTGTGTGTACAAGGAGAATATAAGAATCCTTATGCACCAATAGCGTCCGTCACTTTAACTGTTAGAAACCAACGGCGTCCCCCGATGGGTTCTATTTACTATGGAAAATAGACCCCAGGCATTTCAAGTCAAGATATTGATGAATTCTTCATCATCTAAAATGTTAAAAAATGGACTATTCTAAGAATAAAAATAGTTGTTCTTGATATTCTTAATTTGACTAATACTTTGAAGTGACAACGCACATCGCGCGATGCCCCGCCGCAGACTGACAACACGCCCCCGGTAGACCGGCTGCCAAATTCTCGCGAAATATGTTTCTAGTATACGTTTCACTCGCACTTGGCACACCGTACCGGATACGAGCAAGAAAAACATAGCGCCTGTTCAGTACTGACAACAATATTTGTTGTTTTTATTTGTTTCGCTATTGCGGCAAAATAATATCAATGATTATTTATAATATTATTATATAGACTATTATTTAGACAAATAAAAAAAGTTAGTGATATGTAGGATTTATATTAAAAGAGTTATTCAAGAAAAATAATTTGAAGTCCTAAACTGAGGCACGTCGCCGTCTCATCGTACCGGATGAGAGCGAGAAAAAACATCGTGTCCGTTTTATTTATTTTTTTGTAATTGCGGACAATAAAGCTTAACGATTACATATAATTTTTTTTATTTAGACTTTTTTAGACACACAAAAAAAATAGTGATATGTAGGATTTATATTAAAGGAGTTATTCGAGAAAAATAAAAAACTTGGGGTACCAAATACCATCGGCACGGCTACTTTAACCCTTTTAATCCCAGCCTTTTTTTGGATAGAATATGCGAAGATTCCCAAGTATTTTTTTGGTAAAAAACGATAGTTTTCATTATTTTTTTTATCTCAGCTATTGATTCGTTTAAAAACATAATTCTTTCCGTGGGGCCCTCAATGTGGAATGTATGATAATAACTAATCTTTAAATATGAATAAGAACAAAAACAAACAAAAAAAATTTTTTTTCTTAAAACAATATAAACTTTGAGTTTGAATCATTTTTAAACTAAAAATGAATTATTTTATGTAAAGAAATTAATTGGAAATGAAAATAAAAAATGGACATTAAGAAATAATAGTATTGTTTCGCAAAATTAGCAAATATCAAGAACTCTTCCAGGAACTTATAAAAAACTTAATAAATTTGTATAAAGGTTTTTATAATTATTTAATACCTAATAAATAATCTAATCAGCTTTTTGGACAGGGGTTGCAAACATTTTTATATAAAATCGTATGAATAAAATTCTATATGAATTTTAAAAATAAATCGTCATAAACTGTTAACATGTCACCCCATAAAACATTACGAATTTAAAAATATATTTAGCATATTTTTTTTTATGAAAGTTCTGAGGCTGATGATCGGCCCCTTGGGAATTTTCGCATACACCAGTTGGGGCCGATGATCGTCCCCGTGGGAGTAAAAGGGTTAAGCAAGTTTATATTTTTTTTTCTTTTGATCAAAATTTGGTTACAATTAATAGTTTCAAAATCCTTTTTAAACCTTTTCCACTCTGAAGGCCAGCACTTGGTTATGGCCCAAAGACAGATAAGTTTGCGTCGATTTCAATAGGGCGCAGGTAAATTTACGAATTATTATTGATTCTAAATATAGAAAAAGAATTGCAACATGTGGAATAACCACCATTTTTTATTTATATTTATAATTACGCGTAATAAATTCTCAGAATATGTGTGCATTTATCGATATATTTCATATACCAATGTTTTTGGAACAGTCAGTCGGTTTCTTCATATCGGAAAGGGTGTCCGAAGCTCCGCCTTCGGTACTGTGACCCTGATTGTTGTATTGTGGAACTATTTTTTAAAATTCCGTTACATTTATAATTATTTAATAAAAATAGTGAAACTGTAAAATCAGTGAAATAGTGTTTATAATTAAAAAATAAACTATGGAAAATAATAAAATAATGAAGTTTTGTTTCAAATTCAATGATGCTGACTATGATTATAATTTGTATTTTATTATGATTAGAGATATATACTCTAGCGAGAAAACGGAAGATGGAAGAATTTAATATTTGTTAAATCCACGACATTAAAAAATTGGTACCTTCTGTCTAATAATTTATCTTACTATCGTTGATAGAATAGTAGGGGAAAATATCCCTACCAATTATTTCTCAACAAACAATTGATTAATAAAATAGTTTATGAAACGAATTTGTATGCAAACGATAAAATAGGCAAAATCAATCTAGCAAAATACGATACAGTCATGGAAAGATATAAATAATACAGATTTAAAAGCATTTTCGAGTGTGATTTTTAATTATGGGGAGTTAGACCTCGTCCACACTTGCAAGATTTTTCGACTGCATTTGTGGCGCATTCGCTATTTTTAGAGACGATCTTTAAAGAGAACGTTTTTCAAATCTTTCGGATGTTACATTTATATAACAAACAAGATATCATCGCGAGGAGATTAGTCTTCAAAATAGAAAAAATAAAGTTGATTTTTACATTAAGCATTTAGACGAAAAATTTAAAGAACACCTATTTCCTGGAAAAGAAATAGTGGTTGACGAATCTATTGTACATTTTAAGGGAAAAAAATCTTTAATGACATATAATCCCAATAAGCCAAATAAATGGGCTATTCATATGGTTTGGCTGATTTTAGTAGTGGCTATATATATTCATTCATACCTTATTACGGCTCGCTTACGACTGAAAAACTTACTATACCTGACCTACAGTTTACATCCAGAATCGTTTTGCAATTATATAACAATCTTTTGCAAACAATTCCAGAAGCCGAGGGTTATCATGTGTATACCGATAGATTTTACACCAGTCTTCCACTTTCCGATGAATTATTGAAACTAAAAGCACATTTAACGGGGACAATAAAGACCAATAAAAAAAATTGCCAGTTTCTATGAAAAAAAACAAAATTAAAACAAAAAGTAGTAATACAGTTTTTTTAGGCCAAATACACCCGTTTGCAAATAAAATGCATCCTTTTGCAAATCAAATGCATCCTTTTACAAATCAAATACAACTTTTAACAAATCAAATACATTTTTTTACAAATGACGTAAAAAAACTGTAGCGTATGGAAGTGAGAATACTATGATTCTAGCTTGGAAGGACAAAAGAGTAGTGACGATGCTAAGTAATTTTTTTAAGTAACTGTTTTTCATCGGCTTCAAAATTATTTTATGACATTTTGTTGTTATTCATTATATAATTTGCGAAAAGAATTATTAACGAGTGTATTTAATTTCATCATTTATAATAACCCATCAAAAATAAAGTAAAATATTAATATATTATATGTAATGCGTTATTTTAAACACCGAATTATATTACCCGGGTGGGATAATTCTCAGCCAATGAGATGTTTGCAAATTCAGGTATAAATGTTTTTTTAACCGTTCCATTGCGGCAGCTCGAAAATTATTACGTCGATCGAATGGGGTCTATTACAGACCTATATATAAGATATTATATCCTTTGCCGGATGCAAGAAAAAAAAAACGTTTTGTTTCTCGTGAATATTTTTTTTTTTATTACGGGCAATGATTATTTATTTTGTAGACGATTTAATACAAATGTATAATTTTTTATTAAAAATATTCAATAAAATCCTAAAACTTCCTATTGAACCCCATCGGCATGTCCATGTAAAAGTAGGCGTATGTCGTAAATCAACCCAGGTATAAACCTTTACTAGTTGTTCCTAAAGAAATTGTACCAAGAATTTACATTCGATTATCTGCGAATATTTCCTATTATATGCATAATTTATAATTGTTATCATAATAAAATTATGAATATAAAACTCAATTAAAAACAAACGTTTTATTTAAGTACCGAAATAAACTAAATATTTTTAACAAAGTGAACCACAATTTTATTCCATAATCACGGTCATACACATTTGAATGAACTCGTGTCAGCATTCCCAGACAGTGTGCCAAAACTAATGAACCGAGTTTTTTAATTTTTAATTAGTAAAAAATGATTAAATCACAAATTAAAAACAATATTATAGATGTTTTTAATTCTGTTTTCCAAAATTTTTTTCTTTTGATCAAAATTTGGTTACAATTAATAGTTTCAAAATCCTTTTTAAATAATTAAATTGATTTAAATCTATTTTATATTGTGACTAAAATCCTAAAGATCAAAAAATAGGGGGGAGGGAAGTAGCTCACATCCTTATCGAGTTCGGTGACTGTGCTCGAAATAATTATTTGTAAAAATTATTAGTGTTATTCTTATTATTAATTTGATACGTCCTTTCGTTTTCATGTAACCAAAAGACCGCAATGCAATTTAGAATTCCGCATGCGGCTACAGTACAGAAGGTTCTTCGCCCCTGCTCTACGTTATTTATTATAAAAAAAAATGGAATTTCGTGAAAAAGTGTCCCATCCCGTGCAGGACATTGCGTCCATTCATTGCCGTCGGCAGGGGCACCAGCTTTCTACCCTCGGGATGACTCAACAGTTTGCCGTGTCGTTAAACATATGTATCGGATTTTCTTCGTCACCCCCCACCATCGCCCCGGGTCGTATACGATCCGTACGACCCGAGGGCGGTGGATGCAGGTCGTAAAGTCGGGCGAGTACAGGTGGAGCCGAGATCACTACGTGATTTCATTATCCTGCCGGCACGTGATATCCGCGAAAATCTGGCAAAATTACATTTGGCTGGCTCCGTGCCTCGACTTTTGCATCCGGGCCGGGTTACGGAATCCTTTGAAGGATCTGGATGTGGAAAATTTCAGTTTTCCATCAAGTTAACCGTGTTAGTTCGACGTCGATGCCGAGCGAAGCATTATTAACGCTTAGCAAAATATTTTATTTATTTTTTTAACATTCTGATAAATCTTGCAGGACGTCTGCGCGATGGATCGCGCGTACCAGCGTCAATGACCACGCCCTTTTTTTTACAATGCGCACGCGTCATTGATTCATTAAGCCAAATGAACATATCTTTTTAAATTTATATAGTAATAATATATCGTGCTTATTAAGCACGATCTTTGTAATATCGTATATCACAGCGTCAAACCGTGTTATTTTAACATTTTAATAAATCCATCAGTCTCGAGCCGCACACTTCCCATGGGATTCGCGGAATCATTGGTCGAGCGTAATAATAAAACAACAGGAAAAAAAAACAAAATGGCCGTTTTATTATCCGACATTTTATGTCATCACGATGGACATAAATTATAGTTTTTTCTCCATGCAGAAGTTTCGCAGCGATGCATTTTTTTTGTTCGTCGTCTTCACACTCGGTGAGACAAAGTTGGTGAGCGTGTGCGCAAAAACGCTTTATTTATAGAGGTCGTAAACTTTTACGTACACACAAGACTATAAAGTTGCTTCAACTATGTATACCGAGTTCTTTCTATCTGCACCAGGTCGCCAGATTAAAGCCAAATCAAGATTTACGACCTAACCCTCCGTTGCTAAGACTATATTTTCATTGGAATGTGATGCTTTTAACTATTTTTTAATGTACATTATAACTAAAATCTATGAAATATTATATCATGCTGAATATATTATCAATGTTATTTGTAACCGTCAAGGCAGCGCGAAACCAACGGCGTCGTCCGAAGGGGGTCTATTTACAATGGAAAATATACCCCAAGCATTTCAAGTCAAGATTCTTCATCAATATCTTGAATTGAAATGCTAAAAAATAAATTATTTTATGAATAAAAATAGTTATTCAAGATATGCCTCATAATTTGGCCGATATTTTGAATTATTTTAATAATAAATATGACGCGCATGTACAGCTTCACTCGCACTTGCACATCGTACCGGTTGCGAGCTGGAAAAAACATTGCGCCCGTGCCAATAGAAACGAATATTATTGTTTTTATTATTTTTCGCAATTGCGGATAATAAAGGTCAATGATTATCATTACCTAAAAATCTTAAAAATAGGACTACAAATATTTATTGATTTACATAAATGAAACTATTAATATTCCGACATTTTTTCAAACAAATTTTATTCATACGAAATATTACTTTTTATTTTTGACAAAATACAAAGTATTTTATTTAATTTCCGGGGTTGTATGAGTCTAATTGTCATCATTTTTTGTTGTTATGTCGGTACGCTTGTCCCTGACGTATCTTGACATTGATAGCAATATCAGATGCTTACTTTGTTGTAAGCTAACGAAAAAAATTTACGCAATATTTTGTGTTTGGCGATTTATTAGACGTGGAAATATTTTTTGGGTAAAAACAACAACTTTATGCTTAGCCTCTGTATTCGCCTGACATAGTCCCATGTGACAGTTTTTTATTCCTGAAGATGATATAAAATCCATGAAAGGACGACATATTGTCAACAGTTAGGAGATAATGACAGAATTTGCTAAAATACTGGATTTATATCAAAAATTGCATTCCAGAAGTGCTTCGAAGATGGAAAAACCACAGAAATATTGTATGATGTATCTGATAGGTGTTACTTTGAAGAGTACAAAATTAATATTGATAAATACATACAAAAAAAAATTGAATAAAACTCCGTGTAATTTTTTATGAGTTCTAATTCATGATCAAAGAATATTCTAAAAATGTATCACGGTGCCAAATCGTTCACCAGCATTAAACGACTGCATAATCAATAATGTCTCTATATTGAGCCGACTTAAAAGAATTGTTTACTGCGATTCCTATTTCAAAAGAAATATGTTCTTTGACTTCTGGCTCCTCCGGCATAAACAATCTTACAGCGCTTTCTTTGATTTAGAATATTTGTTACAGGTTCATATATAGAGCAGACGTACGAATCCCATAATGAACATACAACGTTGAAAACCGGTCTGTAACATAAATTTTTAGTATGTTTACGCTAGTTTTCCCGCCGATCGTATTATTTCTAAAACATAAGCAAATCCTATAAATATATTGAGAATGGGGGTTATATCATAACCCATCGGCACAATTGGAATAATGCGTCGATTAGCGTTCGAGATTAGAACGCAGGTACTTAGGAAGAAAATAACTTTTACGATTTGCCGAGGCGGTAAACACTCCTTTGAGCTTTAGACGCGCATTGGAAATTATTGCGTGAAAGCTTCCCACTATTCCCAATATCGTTGAAATATATTTATTTTATTTAATAATTAAATAGCGTTTGTTTTGACATATGCTAATGTATTATTGAGTGAGGTGTGTGTCCTGTAGATTTTTTTGGGGCAGGACCCTATCGCGGTTATGCGAATGCACGTCACGTGCTCAACAGGAAGCTCGGTGGCGTCGTGTCGTCAAATTTGACGCCGGTCAGATTGATCCATTGTTTACGTCAATTGCCGGAATCCGGTTGTCTTATTCAGACAATTTACACCATAAATTGTCAGCATTGACGTCCTGAATCCTCAATCTTTGAGAATATATAATAATATATTTAAGCTTTTAAAGAAAATTGTTAAAATTACATTTCATCAACGTATAATGAATTGAAGAGCAGTGGAAAATTATCTTTGGTCCTTTTGATAGGCTATAGCTGGATCTGTTTTTTCTGCACTTTTAAATCAACATAGTATTTTTTCTACATATCTGCAGAACTGATACACGAAAAAAACATCGGTTTATTTTATTTCGGTACCCGTTAAAAAATATATAAATAAAAACATATTTTAATGAAAACCGGAACAGAACCGACAAATATATATTTTTTAAATTAAACCGGAACGATAATAATTACGGTTTGAAGCCCTGCATTAAATCACTATGCAAAAAAGTAAACTAATGACAACTTTCATTCAAATATTTAATCCTATAGGATTTTTTTTAAATTATTGATTTTATTGAGTAATTATAAATCTTTTTAATATATAAAACTATAATATTTTCAACTAAAATTATAATCAATGTGTTTCAGATGTATAGATACAATTTTAGTACAGTAGTACAGTTAAATGTAGAATTGTTGTAGAAATATTTTTAGAATAATATCTTGTGATCTAATAAAAAAATAAAGCAATTCCTTTAAGACTCTACCTATAATACATTCTTTTCTTTAATATCTTATTGTTAATCGCGATGATGTTGAAATTCTTCTAATTCATATAATTCATCTAATAACTCATCTACATCCTGATTAATTGCCTTTATTAGCTAACCAATATTATTTAACCAGTTAATTGCCGCGGCTATTAAGCATAGGCTGAACGCCGCAAATTTTATATGCTTTAAAAATATTTCCTTTACTTTCATAAATAAGTCGGCGGCTCAAAGACAACAATCTTGTCCGAAAGGGGTCTCTCAGAGACCCCGAGCGTTTTAAGTCGGGATATTAATGACTTCTTCATTAATATCTTGATTATTCTAATTAAAGAAATAGTGATTCATGATGTGCTTCATAATTTGGTCGATAAAAATCTACAGAAGTGTTATTCTTTAAACTTTTATAAAGAAATACAGAAACGTTTGTGGTATGTAAGCTTATATTAAAAGAGTTGTTCTAGAAAAATCAAAAACTTAGGGTACCCTTGAGACCCCAACGGCACCGCTAGGAAAGGCAATGAATTTTTAGACCCATGGTTTTTAACAGTACGCGGTGAACATATTCAGCAAATGGAAAAATTGTCGTCGATTCTCCTTGAAGATCCGTCTTGGAACTTTACGATGCTATGTGTGATCGGTACTTCTGTATGCTTCTTCCGGACACCGCCAAAACACGTAAAATTGGGCACATCATAGGCGCACCAGGCCTAGTATAGAGCCTGGCTTGTTCCAACACCCTTCTCCATTTTATCCGGTCGGTCCGCTACGTCGCTCCATCTTTCGGTAAGTTTCAATGATGCAGTATCCCTCTGTACATAGTCCGACCACCTCAGCCTTGTTTTCCTTTCCTCTGGGGACAGGAAGGCTTGTTAACCATAAGTCTTTTCGGCGGTTGACTGTCCCGCATCTTTAACACGCGACCAGCCCACTGGAGTCTGGTCACTCAGACGACAGCTGTGGCGGGTATATCCTTGTACAGTCGGTACAGCTCCTCGTTGCTTCGGATACGCCATTCCAATGGGGTTTAACAAATAATATAAAAAAAACCAAAGCTATGGTCATAGCAAGGAATTGTTAGATCCGTGGTACATAACATTTGCGGCGAACAGATCCAGCAAGTGGAAAAATATAAATACCTGTGTGCCTATATCAGTTCTAACGTAAGTTCGGAGATGGATATCAGTGCCAGAATTGAGATGGATAGGAATGCTTTCTTCAAAATGAAAAATATGTTATGTTGTCTCCGATTCTCTTTGAAGATCCGATCCGTCTACGAACGTGTGATCTATACTTCTATATAGACGATGCTGGTACCGAACAACAACAGGCTGGAAGCGTTTAAAATGTGGTGTTACCGGAGAATGTTGAAGATTCCACAAACGGAACACGTCAAGAATACAACCGTCTATATTTTCTAGACACATGTTAAAATACGTCAAATTAAGTACTTGGGACACATCATTCATGAACCAAAGTATCACCTTTTGCAGACCATCATGGAGTAAAAAATAGAAGGTAAACAGTGGTTGGGAAGCAAAAAAGGTGTCGTGGCTCCGCATCATTCGTAAATGGACCGGATTGACAGCTCCAGAATTGTTCCAGCTCGCTAAAAACAGACAATTATTTGGAGAAAAAAGGAGGACATGTAGAACGCCTACGTCCAAAAACTGACAAGGCACCTGAAGGAGAAGAATCATTAAAACGATCAACGGTGAAGTCTTCCCATCGATGACTGAAACCCTGACCAACGTAAAAACAACACAATTTCCGCGTATCATCATCATCATCATTTGCCAGTCACAAGACTCTCACTCGCTGAGGGCATGGAGATTACCCTCAGCGAGTGATACCAAAGATACCAAATTCTCGCATGGTAGTCGAGGCCAAAGGAACCTGACGTGAGGGCTCCCCTTTCGTGTCCATACCGCGGGGACCCAAGCCGTCTTGGTATCCGGTTTTTTGTAAAGAGTTTCCCCCTTGACCATTGCTGGCATTGGACTTGTATATTCTACCCTGTCGGTATCGTATTTTATCCTCCCGACTGTGTCCGGCAAGTAGGAGTGGGTTTTCCTCGCTATTCGTTTTCTCTCTTCTCTAAAGGCGTTATCTGCTTTTAATGAAATAGTAGCGAGCATTACACACACGCCTATATAGATATACACAGGCATACATGCACATCTCTGCCCAAAACGAGTCTCAAGTGGCGGTCGCAAGTGATTATTAGCCCTGTCATGTAATCCTTTCATCATGGGAAAGACTTCATCAGAGAGGGGTTCCCTAGAAAGAAGGAAGTGGAGCGAAAGTATCGTGACTAGACCAATTATTGGTCAACAGATTAGGGTTTTCCTTCCCAGGGTATACTGGCTCTGTGGTGAGAAATCCGTTAGAGACCAGATTTATTTATGCACACAAGAATATGTGTACACCAACATGTTTATATTTTTGCACTGTTTTGTTGGGTATTTATCAAAGTTCAATTGACCCTCATCAATTTTATGCAGGGTTTAATATAATAATAATTATATACGAAAATAAAAATCAGCGCCGTATTGTCGGCGTAGATTTGGTCTGCGCTGAATTGTCGCTTCACCACGTCACATTAAATATTTTTTCCTGTTTGCTTTCGAGTTTATCGCACGCGTTGTGCATACACTAGCGTCATTTTCGAGTATCGAAATTGTAGTTTTAATTTTTTTTCGATTATTTTCAAAATCAATCACACTTTACGCGGCCACTCGAGCTGACAGGTTCGTATTTTTTTCGGACACTCGGACTTTATGCGCGATGCTCTTCTGACGCCCACAAGAGAAACACTCGAAATAACAGTTGGGGTCCATCTTACGGGAAAAAAATCGAGAAGGTCTCCCACGATTTATAACCGCTATCGATGCGACACACTGGCGATTCCCAAAATTGAACAAAGCGCGCACGAGATTTATGTGACGCTGTATCAGAATTTTAATTCGTTATCGGGTTTCGTGTGTTAAACCGGCATATTTATTAGTCATATATTCGCTAATAGTATTTTTTTAGTGCACACATTTTACGACGACCAGGTGATATCGATATGCCATGCCGTCGCTGCTGCATTGTTTATTTTGGTATATTGGGCTTTAGTCTGTCGTTGGACTCTAGGAAGGTACAGCAGGTCAAGTTATTTCTGGTCCTCTGTCTGTCGGATGATACGTGTATTTATGTAAGGAAGGTGTCAGATTTGATCTATGCTACGTAGACGTTTGTGTGGTCACGTGTCGATGAAATTCAGGGCTTAAACATTTTTTTCATTTTTTTTTTGTATCGTGTAACCCTTTTGATACAACCCGGACTCGGTATCTAATATATATTCAATGTGGAAATATGAAATTCATATTTTTCGCACAGTCATATTTATAGATATCTACTGTTAGCAATATTGAACGCATTGAATTTGTAATGTGGCCACTGTGCGGAAACGGATATTGAAATGCGTTCATATTAAATTTGGTCGTATATATTAAATATACTTTTTGACGAAATTCATTATAAGCATGATCTCACTCTCGTTTACGGTGATTAAATAAAATAAAATGGAATGATATAGCACCATGCACCGATGACTGTGTCCATTGTAATATATTGCGACGCGGCGATCGTAAAATTTCGCCATTTTGCATTTTATATCGATAAAATTCAAATGAAACATATAAACTAGCATGCCGGATTCCATATTTATCTAAGGAATGATTTACGGCCGCGTTAAAAACCAATAAAATCTTCGATTTTTTTCTTTGGTCGTGTTTCTGGAATTAATTGTGTTGTTGTTTGCGGTTGTTGCCATATGGTATAATGTCAAAAGTTTCAACAGAATCCCATTTTGACGTGTACAATTCGATTCAGTGTAATGAAAAATACAGCGGCCATATAATATTAATATTATAAATAGAAAATTATTCATAATCAACTCGCAATTTATTGTAAATATATTTATATAGGTTACATTAAAAATTTACATGATTTTTGCTGCACAAAAAAATATTCCAAATCTTGAAAATTATTTTATAATTTTTCTATTAACGCGTTACTGTAAAATTTGCTGTTAGTAATATAATTACTGTTTTATTAAATCGCGTCATCATCATAGCCGCAACAGCCCTAGTCTCATTCATCACCCTTCTCCATTTTATCCGGTCTGCCGTTACGTCGCTCCATCTTCCGGTAAGTTTTCAATGATGCAGTATCCCTCTGTACACAGTCCAACCATCTCAGCCTTAGTCTTCCTTTTCTCCGGGGACAGAAAGGCTTGTTAACAATAAGCCTTTTCGGGGGCTGACTATCCACATCCTTGACCTGACCGACACTCTGACGACAGCTGTGACCGGTATATCCTTGTATAGTCGGTACAGCTCCTCATTGCTTTGGATACGCCATTCCCCATTGTAGAATACGGCTGCAAATATACGTCTCAAAATTCTCCTCTCCTAGGATGTCAGTTGTCGCTCATCAAAGTGTCCAATTGTTTTATCAAAGCCCAAGATTCATATCCGTATGTTAGGACGGGCCTGATAAGGGTCTTGTAGAGCTTACCTTTGGTCTTCTTTGAGAGAAATCTCGACCCTAGATTAAGGCTTGCAATTTACCGTCAAATTGCAATAACCGGTAAACGGTAAATAATTTCTCCCATTACTGGTTTACCGGTTATTTACCGGTAAATGAAAAAAAATAAACGTGGATTATATTCAACACTAGTTTATCGGCAAGTCATCAGATGTTGAAATGCAATGTTTCAATATTTGCCACGATTTTTTTCGAGTTCGAAATATGACATTTCTCTCTGAATAACATTGTTTATATCTTTTTTTGGTTTATCCACTTTATTTTTTATTTTTTATACTTTTGTTATTTATTACTAATTAAGCTTTTCTTCAAGTGTTAATATTTTGACTATTTCTATCTCATCTTCTTATCAGTCTTTTTTTCAGAAATTTTATAATTCTTATTCCTTAAAAATACATGCTTAGTTATATCTATGATTTTCGCCATTATTGTAGTTTTATTAGTTATATTGAATATTCCATATTCGTAAAAATCATTTATTGTATGAAGATCATTAAGATAATTAACCACATCGAAATATATCGTCCTTTTTTCCTTTATTCTAATTATTGGTTCTTCTTTAAGTTCCTTGGCTAAAAAGGACTGTATTTAGACAAGTCATCGAGCATAAATTTCAATTTTATGTCGGCTGTATATAGATTTATATCTTCACGGCATAGGACGCTACTTTTACTGGTTATAATGCCAATATTATGTCAGAGATCTTATCAAATCATATATCGATATTTATCCCCGATTTTATATAAATCAATTTTTTTAAGGTCGCATTTTTAATATCATAAAATTGTTCCAGCATTTTCAGGAAGGAATTCCACCGAGTTTTGCAACCTCGATGCAAAGTAAGCTCTTTTCGAAAAACCATCTCAGCCTTGGTCTTCCTTTTCTCCGGGGACAGAAAGGCTTGTTAACCATAAGCCTTTTCGGGGGCTGACTGTCCCGCATCCTTGACGTGACCGACACTCAGCTGTAACCGGTATATCCTTGTATAGTCGGTACAGCTCCTCATTGCTTCGGATACGCCATTCTCCATTGTCGAATACAGCTCCAAATATACGTCTCAGAATTATCCTCTCCAGGATGTCCAGTTGTCGCCCATGTTGTTTTGTCAAAGTCCAACATTCAGATCCGTATGTTAGGATGGGCCTGATGAGGGTTTTGTAAAGCTTGACTTTGGTCTTCTTTGAAAGGAATCTCGACCATAGATGCTTTTGAACTACTTTCAAATTGGTTGATGAGCCGAGCTATGTAAATTCCTGGACGGACTCGATCGGGGGAAGGGCTCGTCCTTGGTATTTCGGCATGTATTTTGTCTTGGACTCGTTGATCCTTAATCCCACGCCAGTTGCCACTCTCATTATTCGCTGGCATGCATCCTTGAGAACCGCCCGAGTCCTGGACACAATGTCTAAGTCGTACACATAAGCAAGAAGCTGCACCGATTTATTAAGAATCCAGTTGTTTCCACGCCGGAAACAACTTTAAACACCAGGCTTAAACAATAAACATGCTAGAGCATCTCCATGTCTCAAACCGCGGTGTTTCTTCAGATAACTCAGATTGAACACGCACTCTGCATCTAACCTCCGAAATTGAAAGCCTTACCATATTTATCAATGTTTGAGAAATATTGAGACTCCTCATCGCCTCGTATAGCTTAGGCCTGTAAACTTTGTCATATGCGGATTTGAAATCTACGAACAGGTGGTACGTGCCAATGTTGAACTCTCGCGTTTTTTCTAAGGTCTGCCGTAAGGAGAAAATTTGGCCAGTTGTTGACCTTCCAGGGCAGAATCCGCACTGATATTCCCCTATTTCTTATCCTGTGTATTTCGACAGTCTTTGGTATAGTATTTGGGAGAACACTTTATACGCGATATTCAACATAGTTATTCTCCTATAGTTGGAGCAGTCCGTTATGTCGCCATTCTTGTGCTTTGGACATCCGATTCCGAGCATCCACTATGCTCATCAGGCTATGAATACATGATATCAGTGTACTCTCGTCGCATTTCATCAGCTCGACTTGTATATTATCCAGGCCTACAGTTCTTCATTTTTTAGAAGGCTGCTATTGAATCGAGTAGATTGAAGTTTAGTTAATTTCGATTTTTTTTACTATAACTTTTTCTATATTTGGATATATGCTTATTATAAATGTAGATTCCTTGTAATCAATCGGAGATAACAACATATCGAATAATTTTTTTAATCATTTATTATAAACAACGGATACGGATGCGACAACGTAGGATGACTAAACTCTTTGATGTTGCGCTTTAATCATGTCGTTATATTCCAAAAAAAATAATTTAACCATATACGAGGCTTTATTAAAAAAATAAGCGTAAATTCCGCTTTTTGTAAATAAAACATGTACATTGTATTATACACATCTTTTAGAACGGAATTTTCGACAAAAGCGAAAAAATCCTTCAATATCTCTGTCATTACCTCCTCAATGTTGGTAAAGTGTAATCTATTTATGACCTCTTTCGTCTTCGGGAAAAAGAAGACATCACAGAGGGCCATGTCTGACAAATAGCTCTACTTATTGTTATATCAAAACTTGTATGTAATAGGAGGACCCGAAAGAATTCGCGCATTTTTTTAAAATATTTATTTTACATATTATAGGAACTGTTTCCCATCTTCCTTGTAATTTTTCAATGCCTTTTTTGATAAAACTTTCCGGTTTTAAATCGAAATATTAGTTCAAGTGTTTTTCGACATCTCGGGTAGCATAAAGGATGTGGCAGAACCTCTCAGTTAAACTCCTGATTTTTTTTATCGTTCTTGGTTTATGGGTTCCATCGTTCCATCGTCATACTGAAGAATCATTCCTTTTCTGTTAAACAAAACGATTTTAATAATTTATAATTATTCCTATTACATCCCCCCATAAATACACAAAAGGATTCAGAAAAAGCCGTTTCTTTTTATCGACTTATGTTATCATAAACGATCCATTTCTCATCTCCAGTTACAATTTGGTATAAAAATGGCCGAATTCTTCGTCGACATCAAAGAATTACATGTGTTACTTCGATTTTTTTGTTATCTTCGGATAGTACGTGATCGTGTCCAAATACCCTTTCTATTTGTTTTACCGATGCGTTGCAAATGTGATTGTACAGAGGACCTTGGATGTTTGAGTCTCTGCAATAATTTCTCGATGGTTATCGAAGATCTGACTAGATTTTCCAGATCTACGTGTATCTTTTGATGTATATTTACGATTTGTACTTTTGAAACCTTAATTAACATATACGTGCTCTCAGAAATTCGTCATAAATTATTTAATACCTTTAGTGGATGTATCCTCCGTCAATTTCTGGTTTCGAAATTTAACCCTTAACAATGATATAAATGTTTTTACTCAAAAGTCTAAGCAAAAGTAAAAGAAATACTTTCTTAACCGTGTCTGGACACAAACTGAAAATATTGCGTAAATAGATTTGATTAATATATAATACCATTAAATATAAAACCAATAAAAAACCTTAACTAAAACTGTAGATTATTATAATTATTCCTCTTCATTCGCACTTTATTTTAATCAGTTCATTTTTTATTTATAATTGGTTCAAAATCGCGATCAAAATCTTATAAAATAATAAGCAATTATGATTTATAATTTATTAGTCATTTATATAAAACTATAAATTCTGTTACATATTTAATTACGGCATTTTGGCGCCTTGTCTCATTCATATGCATCATGCACAAAACGGATGTTGCATTAGAATGTGTACATAATAGCAGATAAACTGAATGACCTTTGTGTCATTTAAAGATAAATATCAATGTACGTTTATCTCGGTAAATTATTATGTAATGAATATAATAATATATGGCCATTAATGGAAATAACTTAAATATTTTTTTTTAAATTCCGATTTAATAAGTCCTCCGTGCACTGTTTGTCGAATTCTTTACACCATGTCTATTTTGGTCCAGCATCTGGATACGATCAGACATGGACCGACTTTCATTACGCCACTTTTTATTAGCACTTGAAGCAATGTGTTGATACAAAGATACGTATTAGATTACATCGAGAAACAAGTGTTGAACTTGCATCGAAAGCATGTGAACTCCACGATTAAGCTCGTGCAATTAAATACAATTTTAATTAACAATTAATTGAATCGACTAATATTGACTCATTTGTGTCATCTTTTAAATATTCTGTGACCAATTAGGACTGACGTGTGACATGTCATTTTTCGTAGAAAATTACGAATTTTTTATATAGTGAAAAAGCTTAGTCTAGCAGTGGGACTTCGGTAATAAAACGCATTGCCACCTCGTTAGTGACAAATGGTAGAAGATAATTCAGATGAATCGTCATGGTTTGTTAGCTGCCATCTTACACTGTGGCTCTACAACTCTACCAATCAATTAAATTAATTATTAATAATAATTTTAATTAATCATACATTGATTTGCTTTGAATAAATTATTCATTGATAATACAGCAATCATTAATACAATTAAATATTTTTTTTATAAATTAATTTCTGCATACATTCTCGTGTATTAATAGTCTGCGTATGATTTATTATTATTTTTTATTATTAATAAATATTTGAGGAGCGCCATTGCGTATATATGTACATTGTAGGGGGAAATAGCTAGTATCTTATGAAGATAGATGACTAGTTCAAACTTCACAAAAAAAATAAAGATAAAAAATACTCTTTCCTGTTCAGCATCAGAACGCTATTTCTTCTCGTTCCGTTTTTAATTCATATAATACTAAAAATACAATGGTATTATTTTAATACTATCAGCCCTCGTATAACGCATTTAATTGGATCTATGATAACGTGAATAAATATAAATGTTAAGATTAATTCGATTAATATATAACGTATTAAATATTTGTTGTCAGGGGAGGCTCGTGACATGAAACATGAAAAAAACACGTATATATTTTTAATGCAGTGAGGTCGAACCAAGAAAATAATAAGAATTATCAATTTTTTTTTATTGCGAAATTAAACAAAAATATTTTTGATCAGTATATAAAAATTTATTCTACAAAAATCTTAATATAAAAATATGTATTTTCCACAAAATTAAATGGAAATCGTTTTTATTAATATTTATTTATTTACTTTGAACTCTTGTCGTTGAGTTGAGCGTTAGAAAATTTTGAATTGCAATCGCTCGAATTATGGAAGCTTTAAAAAATTTTCATTAATCAGTTGATGATGATATTCAAATTCTAGAAAAAAAAAACAAAATATAGTCGAAAACCATTGACGGTATCGTTTATATTTCGAATCGAGTAGAAAATACAGTCAGCCCTCCTATAGTGTTTCGTCTAAATCGCTCCTTTTTAAAAAAATCCTTGTCAACCAAAGAGCATTGACCTTTATTTCGCTCAACAATGTATTATAGATTTATGAAATAACTAAATGGACTTAAAAAATATTAAATTTTTGTAGAAAACAGCGATTTACAGGAAACGTTATAGGAGGGTCGACTGTATAGACCAGCGGGGCATATACAGGTCTGCCCCAAAGAGAGCTATACCCAGCAAATAAAAACCGGTCTTCTGCATACGGTAATACGGAACTTTTCTGTTTACCTTCACTGACTGACAAACAACAACACTCGTTCGCGTCGAACTAACGACTAACGACTAGCCACCACGTGTCCAGGGGCATTCAGAAACTTGCCCCGAACAGATTTACGCAGCAAACAAATAGCTACCTTCTATATATGGCAGAGGTTCCTAATCTTTTCGGTTTCCGGCTCCCTTAATACTTCAGATTTTTTTCAAAATGTTTGACCTTCTTGAGAAAATCGAGCGCAAAAAGATGGCCAAAAATTTTGAAAATTGGGAATTCCAACAAAATTGCCGAATTGTTTAATTGAATATTTCGCGGCGCCCTTATGACGACACCGCGGCTCACACTTTGGAAATCCCTGGTATATGGTAATAGAGAGCTTTTCTCTTTACCTCCACTGACTGACAAACAACTACACTCGTTCGCATCGGACCAACAGCTAAACTAAGGCGAGCGACCACGTGTCCAGGGCATATAAAAATTTGCCCCGAACTGACTTACGCAGCAAACAAAAAGCGACCTTCTGTATACGGTAATATGGAACTTTTCTCTTTACCTCCGCCACCTAGCCAAACAATAACATTTGTTCGCATTAAAGCTAGCGACCACATGACCAGGGCGGATACAAAAATGCCTAAACACGTACGAATACAGTTCTGTTCGCATATTTCAGTTAATTATTATTATAATATATTTGTTTAAGTTTGATTGTATATTTTTTATATACTTTTAACTCGTTTAAGTTTGATTATTGAGTAGCCGGGTCCAGTTGGCATTGCGAGCGCTACAGAAATGTTGTTTCAGAGGCGTTGCGATCAAGATCAAGTATCAATCAATCAATCTCGTTTATTGGTTTATGCCTTTTTAGCCCAATCTATCAAGTCACACTCGATTCGGATTACATTCGCCGTGCCACTTGCATTTGACAGTTTCAATGATTAATTGTTGTTCCAAATCGACGCCATATTAGATCACACCGGTATCGCTTAATGTATTCTCGGATTTTTTTTTCGCCGAACAAAAATCAATTGTATAATAAAATGTCACAGCTGACCGTCCCGCATTTTTTTTTAAATCATAAGGTCACATCAATCTTGTCGCTGTTGTCTCTCGCGGGCGTAAATCATTTTAAATAATTCAGTACCGTGCAAAAATAAAATTTATACATTCGCATTGAGCAATTTGTTGAGGTTTCTTTCACGCTCGAGTTGACATTGTGCAGAATCTTGCAGGCGTATTGAAAAACCGGGCCGATGATGAAGCCATAAACCAGCGGCCCCCAAACTGTGACGCTCTCCTTAATTATTATATTATTACAAACATTTTTTACGCTAGATGATATGAACATAAAAATAAGTTATTATAAATAAAAACGTTGGTTATTTTATGAGCTTATTATTTTATGTACAGTGAAACCTGTTTTTGTGCGGGTGAACCTATGACCCGTTTTTTAAATGATCTACGTATTTATTTTTATAAATTAGTTTGTCAAATATATTTAAGATGAAATAAAATTGTTATTATACGAATTTTCAAATATAAATTGAAGACATTTCAACCAACGGAATAGAACATTTCAGCCAAATGTATCAATGATGAATCTTGACATCTTGACATTTCCCTCTTTCAAAGTGATACCACTGAATTGACCCACGGGCTGGTATTGAAAAAATAATAAACAATTTGACTCACCTCTCAAAAAGGTTCACCATCACTGATATAGTGCAAAACATATGTAATGTAATTGGCTGACGCAATACTCATCTATGCGTTTTTTCATAGACCGCTATGAAAATTACTAATTAAATGTATTACTATTTTTTTGTGTTGTAATTAATACGAATGCATTTAACAAAATAAGAACACTTGTAAACTATTTTTAGAAAAGCTCGAAGAAAAAGATATAGTGTGATCGTGAAAATCGAAAGACTGATTGTCGATTTATTATAAACAATTGTCTATAAATATTATTACCATCTCTTTAATCTGTGAATACATATTTTATTAGACCATGAACGTTAAAACCAGTGCTATTATAGCAAAAAATAAGTTAAATGCACTTAAAATCGCAGTCATATTCATAATTCTAATCGAAATCGAGTTTTTATCACGTCTTTATAATTTTAGTTATTATACCAAATTAAATTTTAACATAAGATGAAAAAAAAATAAAGCTAAATATATATTTATTTATTCATAAATTGCATTGTTGATTAAAATATTTTTTTCATATATCGTGATATTATAAATTGAGGGACACTGGTTATTGATCGTGAGCAAATCGATTATCCGGATCAATTTCGAATATACATCGACCCGATTTCTATTTTTACACGGTTTTTATACAACACGATCTAATTATTTTAGTACAATAACCTTCTTGATTACAAAAAATATCAAGAAAAAAAATTAAATATCATTTTCTCATTAAGATAGTTATCGGCTACCCCAAATTAAATATATTTTTAATATTAAATTAATTCAAATACCTTTTTGTAACCCTTTAACTGCCAAAATAATATATATTGTGTTAGAGACATTTTTAACGGACAGTAGCTAGATTTTTTCATCGCCACAAAAGACGACAATAATTATCATGGAATTAATTAAGTGCTGTGCTCCATTGGCGTAGTGGGTTACGAAATCAATATTTTTTTTATATAGCAAACTTATATTATTATTTATTAATTGAGTGACCTTCTAATTCTGAGACGGGTCTTTGCCATCTGGAGGACTCTACGCGATCACCAGCAGAAACACATCCGTCTCAATCCTGATGTCAGGACTGTGACGGTTGTCCTCCAGGTTGTCTTGACTCTTCGAATACGGGTCAGATCGCCAGCGGATTGTAACAATAATAATCAGACGAGACTAGGGCCAATTCGTATTTAATTCAGGGTCTGATCGGCTGCTACGTCAACGAATTGGCCTGGATAGCGGCCTGGCTCCTCATAGCTCCGTAGAATCCACGAAACCATGATTGTGCCCAACCGCGACAACACTCGGCTCACATTCTATGGTTGTTTATTTATTGATTTTACAGACTTGTAAAAAAAATCCTTATCGATGTATCAACACAGTCACAGGCAGGCAATTATTGTAATATTAAAATAAATATGTTTATCGTTTATTATGACATCAATAAATAAATAATATAATATATAATAAATATTTTTGTTTTATAAATAAAATAGATGATTTTTATTTTAACGATTTATTGCATTTTTAAATTGTTGTTAATACATCGGTGCAATTCTTGCTTATGTGGACGACATATACATTATGGCCAGATCTCGGGTGGCTCTCATGCATGCCAGCGAATACTGAGAGCGACAACTGGCATGGGACTAAGGATCAACGAGTCAAAGATAAAATACATGCTTATATGTCAAGGACGAACCCTTCCCCCGAACGAGTCCTTCCAGGAATTCACATATCTCGGCTCACTTATCACGAACAACATTGAAACCAATTTGGAAGGACGAAGAAGAACCATGCTGACAAACCGAGTCAGGATTCCTCTCAAAGAAGACCAAAGTCAAGCTCTACAAGACCCTCATAACATACGGATCTGAATGTTGGGCTTTGACAAAACTAGATGAGCGACAACTGGATATCTGGAAGGAAGAATTCTGAGATGAGTATTTGAAGCCATATTCTACAATGGAGAATGGCGTATCTGAAGCAGCGAGGAGCTGTACAAACTATACAAGGATATTTTCGGTCACAGCTATCCTTAGAGTGGATTGAATCACGTGGGCCGGTCACGTGTCAAGGATGTGGGACAGTCAGCCGCCGAAAATGCTTATGGTTAACAGGCCTTTCTGTCCCCGGAGTAAAAGAAGACCATTGTTGAGGTGGTTGGACTGTGTACAGAGGAATACTGCATCATTGAAACTTACCTGAAGATGGAGCGAAATAGCGGCAGACCAAATAAAATGGAGAAAGGTATTATGCCAGGGCCCTACAATAGGACAGTTATGATTGCATTTTCAACTGAATTAAATTTCTAGATAGGCTCGATTCCCAAAGGATTGGGCTGTATCAGTTCATAAAACAACTTTATTATTTATCCTACGTATCTGGGTTGTAAAATGAATAGATAAAACATTATCGTAGCAACAACATCAACACATATTAAATAGTCATCGACCTCAAGTCATAGATCGCATCTGACAAAACTGTCCACGATTTAAAATAAAACTACTGAATGAGTTAATTTTTCAAATGAATTAATATGTTGAGAGCCGCTGCAAGGATGAGTGTCCCGATCATCAATGCAAATACTGACTGCATTCAAGATTATCATTGGAATGTCGCGATATTTTTATGGAAATGGCGTCTGCTCGTTTCAAGGCTCAGTCCAATAACTCATTCGAAATTGATTTATTATACATCGACACGAAATTGGTTCTGCGAACAACCACTAATTATGCGCGCGCGTAATGATACGCTACAAGAACCAACCACCACGTGGAGGCTGTGTGTGATCCAAGAGAATGACGCTTGATTGAGTATGTCATTATATTTCTATGAGCGTAATTAAAATATTCGTTGCAATCTCGTAAACAAACGAATCTCGTTTTCAGCTGAAACTGTTTGTGCGGTTGACGTATTGCGCAATGCGCCATTCGATGGCCAGTGTCCGCAGCAAGATTGAGAAGTTGATTGGATTTCAGCGGCTTGTGACCAAACAAACACGGCTTGACGAGGGCGAGTCGTTTGATCGCGCGCCACCGATGCAGCGCCGCTGGCCGTCAAAGCTCTCGTGCTTTCGACGCCCTCCGCCTTAATTAAATCTTCACACTTCGGACGAACGTGTGCATGAGCCTCTGTGTACATAGTCGTGTTGCCATTTGCAAATTCGGGCAAACATCGGTGGGGAATGACAAGGCCAAATTTTCGCCAAATTAAACGAAAGCTGCTACTTCAACAATTTAAAAAAAAATATATTAAAATTGTTTATATCTTTTTCAATGCAACTTTTTATTTTTATTTAATAAAATTATAATAATAGCCGTGATTATTAATATGATTTTGCTAGAACGTATTATTTAACACATAATAAACTCGTTTTTTTTGGCACGAGAGTCAAATTTTTGATGACAGATACAAGATGCAATTTAAATATTCAAATCATGAATATGTATACTTATGATTTTTAATTAAATTTATTCTATTAAAATATATTTTTCCCAAATTTTTATTTAAAATAATCTGATTTTCTGACTAGCCAAATAGTATTCAAATAATTTATCTTTGCATAACATGCCCGAGTTTTTCGCACACCTCTGAAACGATATTTTTAGTATGGTGTTTAGCTCCTTCAGTGATTCAGTCATTATTTAGTTTTAATGTAGGAAAAACGTCGTACTTTCATTATTTTATTATTTTTATCTTGAAAGAGTGCCCAACTTACTAAAACCCAGAAGTATTTTTGATAGCCAACTATAAAATAGGCGTTCAATATGGCTATAGATGTCAAGATACGCCAAGAAAAAATGTATCGACACATCTTTTCGTGGTTTTTCATTTTCGGGAATAGGGAGAAATCAAATGGGATCATGGCCGTCGAATACGGAGACTATGATATCACAACGGTGTTGTTTTTGGTATAAAAAAATAGTAAAATGAAATTAAAATAGCAACAGCACACAAAATTATTTTTTTTCCGATTATTTAATGATAGCAAAAATATATAAAGGTAAATTTTTTCAATATTGGGCCCAAATATTGGGTTTTTCGGGTTGATAAATCATAAAATAAAATGCATTATAATTTTAATCAATTTTATATACTCTTTATTATATTTTTTGATACCTAATTTAAAAAAATCATTGACCTTTTGATGTAATAAATAAACCAAGGTCGTTTTAAACTAGCAATGGGATCTATTTAGGATCCCAAGTTTTTAATTTTTCTTCAAATAACTCTTTTAATATAAATTAATACAAAATACATTACAAATAAATTACAAATACAAAAAGTTTGGGACATGTAGGATTTATATTAAAAGTGTGGGGTCCTAAATAGGAACGATTTTTTTTAACTACTTTGAAACTTTCTTAGTTCACTGCATCCTTACCAATTGCTTCACAATTTTTTTTAACTGATATTATCGCATTATGTCCAAGTTGAAACTCATAAAGTATAATATAGCTAATCTTCTTCGTATCCACTGCCATTGTTGTTTTAGGGTCAGAAATATTTTTTTAACAAAATATCCCATTACTAAAGAGAACCACTGACATTACCACGATTGAAGAACATCAAGGGAAACATTTAAAAAAAAAGTATGTAAATACCATAAATATATTTAAACCGATTTCTAATTATTACTATTTATAGATTGGCTCTTAATTGATAGAATTGATTTTCGATAATTGAGATTGACACCTTTAGTTTTTTTTATTATATTCACACGGCATGTTGGATCATAATAAGATAAGGGTGTCGCAAAATTACGAGTTTTCACAGAGCAGTTCGCAGAATCGACTCGCCTCGATGTGGCAGTAGTGTGTTTTTGAGTTATTTTCGTACTCACGAGTAGACCATTTTAGCAATGGCAACAACGTTGGCATTCTGCAAGATTTATCTTTCGTGCGATCCTTCTTTTGAATCGGTCGTTTTTCGTCTGCGACAATTAATTTCGTTAACCCGTGGTGTCCTGAGGATGCTGCGACATATGGCCGCATTCTATAATGGCCATGTAACAAAATAAAAATAGTTAAAATGGAACCCACCTGCATATTATCAATTGAATCAAATTTCTTTATACCAAAAATATTGATTGAATTAAATAATAAAATAACGATCACGCCTCTCATATATTCTCAGATGTATCAGATGTTAACTATTTTTTTATGATAATTATTTATGTAAATCACTATGTGTTTCTATGATAACTATTTACATACGTATCGAATATCAAAGGGTTTGCTAACGAGTACCGAACTTGTTACTGTTCAGCATTTGGCTGACGTTCGATCTTCTCGACACATGTCAATTAAATTTAATTAAATAAATAATGTTTAATTGGTTTACCTGCCCTGCTCTTTAATGTATAGTGGCGTACGTATCCAAACAATCACGCCCCTCGATAATCGTCGGGCTCTTGATGGCCACTGTGCTCGACGCCGTGATCGAGGGTTTGTTTTAATCATCAGAATTCATCAGCCAATCATCAGTTTTGTGACGTCGAATCTAAAACACGAGTTTTATTACGGAAGCCTGTGTGATGATTTGTTTGTGTATCAGATAATTGATCATGTTTGTTAATGTTCAGTTTTGGCAGTTAATTGAATAAAAAAATGAGATAATCCGAATACTTTACCATGTATCCAGTGGCTCTTAAACTTTTACATTTGGAATATTACATGGTGTATATTTTTTAAAGCTTTTTAACGCAATTTTGATGAAAATCTTTATTGAATTGCTTTTAAAAAACACGGAAATAATTATAAAAAGTATAAAAACTTCGCCAATTTTTTTAAAATTATTATATAAAGTTCTGTTTACTTAACTACACTTACTAATATGAAGAAACAAAGACCACTGAACTGGAGAATAAAATTTGGTATTTCGAACTGGTATTTTTTTCGGTTATCGTTAAAAAAAATAGGGTTTTTTCCGGATTTCGGTTCAGCTGAATTCGAAGTCCATAAAAAAACGCTTAAAAAACAATGTCATTTTAATGTTAAATAAAAATGACAGAACATTACAAACCTGTTTTTGTGCGGTGGATAGGGATCGCATAAAAATATGCGGTGAGCTAGGGACCGTATAAAAAAAATACAATTATATCTAAATAGAAATTTACGCTTTGAAATTAATCTTTTCTTAATGGTTCAGGTTTATGTAAGCTAATTAACTAATGTGATTATATAATGCAGTGATTGGGGAACCTATGATCCGCGGGTCAAACACTGACCCACGAAGCCGTTTTAACGCCTATTATGACCTAGGCGGTTATTCTTATAAATTTATTTTTTCTTAATCGTTTTGTCAATATATTAGAATAAATTAAGCTTTTTTAAATATAAATATAAACTTCCAAATACCAAATTGATTAATGGATTTAATTCGCTAGTGGCATCACTCAGCATGTTAATCAACTGAATATAACACTTCAGAGAAATGTATCAATCCTATTAGCCGTACTATTTGGGACCCCAAGTTTTTGATTTTTCCCAAATAACTCTTTTAATATACCAACTTTTTGTATTTGTTAAAAAAAGTCTTGTGTTTGAAAGGATTCAAATATTTATAACGACATCTTTACTAAAAAATTAAATTAAAAATTCCATAACCCTTCTCCCCCTTTCCAAGAGTGGCCACTGACTTGACCTACGTTTTAAAAAGGTTCACCATCACATATATAGTGTAATATCTAATGTAATTGGCTAACGACAATAATTTGCGTAATTCTGGTTTTTTTGCGTTTTTTCCTCTACCGAATAAAAAAAGTACAAAAAGAAGTTTGACTGTATATTCAAAAATTTTACGATTCAACGGTTGTAAACGGCTGCATTATACAAACTATAGCTCTTTATATTATTTTTTTTTATTGAAAAGATGATATTTATTCGGGTCTGATTTTTTATTATTTTGAAATTGAATACCCGGTACGCTGTATCAAATATCAGTTTGGGAAGCTTATTGTGTCAGAACAGGTATTCGAGACCTTTTCACAATAGTCGACATGTGTTGTGATCTTATTATCTTCACGCCTTATTCATCAAAAAAAATATATATCAATGGATTTGTGATATTTGATCAAATCCACCATACAATAAACAGATTAAAATTGTAATACGATTTAATAAAATAAAAAAAATATTTATAAAGGTTTAATATCGCTGCCGTATACAATTAATATGCAAATTTAGTTGCATGCATCGAATTCGATTTATGAAATAAATGTTTGTCCTTCACAGCATGACTTGCAGAGTACCTTTATATTATATCGAGAAACGTGTCAATTGTATCACACATACATAATTTCTTGTGGGAATCTGCTATTGGCCTCAATCTTCAACATATTTTTGCTTCAATATATATGGCATTTTTTTATGTATATATACAGTGAAACTTTTAGAAGGGACCGATAAAAAAACGTAATTGGAGGGAAAACTTAGACTCGATGTTATTTTATTAATATTATTTTTTATTTAGATAATCACGCAAATCGATTTGATACATATTTGTATATCTCATAAATCGATAAAAAGTTTAGTTTTATACGTTTTCTATTTCATCTTCTTGTTCCTTAACGATTTCGGTTTTTCGAAAACAATTTTTGATCGTTATTTTTTCAATTTCACCTTATACATTAACAGTGTAATGCATTGCATCTAAAATATTTTTGGGATCTTCTCGTCGTTCTAATTTTGGTTATAATATTTGTATCAAATTTTTGCGGTAGTAGTGTTTAAAAGCATGGATTGTTCAAGTCCAATGGCCCCTTGTCACTAGTACAGTTTGAAGGGAAAAATAATATTTTTTTATTCCTCATCTAGGAATAAGAGAGTTTTTCCGTTCTTAGCTCCCATCAAAGCATATTAGCTCAAAAGTTGTTTTAGAACAATTTCGTAAAAAAATAACGCAAATAAAGAGAAAACGTGAAATCCGGGCATGTAAAAACGGGGTTTCACTGTATATGGGTGTTGCCATTTTTTTATATTTCTTCTGGTTTCGTTTGATTTATGAGGTCCATCATCACTCCGACAAGAATTAGCATATTTATAACAATTACCGCATTCCGTATATCATCAATCATGAGGCGTGATGGGGTCACATGGCGAATATGACTCATCTGCAGACATTGTTTTCTAACCGGCTTAATTCGACAAGAGACAGGGACGCCGCTCGCGAATGCGATTTCATTTTGAACGCGATTGGACAGCCCTGGCCGAGTGACACTCGAGCACAGGGCCGGACTTCCCGGCGTGGGACGCTTCGTGGCATGTTTAACCAAACACTACATAAACTTTATCACATCGAGAGCTTTTTATTGTTCGACTCGGACATGAGTACACTTACTCTATATGCGCATATGATTTTATCAGCATTTTTTTCATCTACAAGATCTTGTCTCTCGCGTCTATGTGAATGTACTGTGTGAGTATTGATAGGTCGTATACTCATTTTTTCAATTGTTATTATATTTATTTATTTATATATTTTCCATAAAGATAATGCGTGATTGGCATTGCAGAATAACCCAGGTCGCCAATCACGCATAAAAACATAATAGTAATGAAAAAAATAACATATATAACAGTAATAGAATAAGTAGAATAGAGGATAATAGGGAGGAGAAATAAGAAGAATAGAAATAATAGAATAAATAGAAAAGAATTATAAAATCTCATGTAAAATATCAACGAAACGGTGATATTTACCATCAAATATATCTATATATTCGGCCGAATATAAGTTGTTGAGCAGAGTGATAGCTTTGGTTACCGGAGAGTTTCTGAGAGCACCTGTCCTCACATTTGGCGGAAGGTGGCGCCCATAAGGGCAACTCGCATAGTACAAGGAGGTTATGTAGTGCGCCAACCAACAGCTTGAAGTCAAGTTAATAGACCTCCTTTTCTCGAGGCTTACATACCCCAGGCAGCTCTGTACCCATGGACTGGGGATAAACTTGGATAGAATCCAAACTCCCTCATGTAAAGATATCTAAGAAATTTTGTTCTGTATCTTCTGTAATTTGTGGGAATTCGAGGCGTCAAAAGGCGTCAATATAATGGAATATAGCTATACAATGTATCGTATAGCACTGGTATGACTAAGGTGTGCTACGTATGTGATGAGTATCTCAAGACAAAACATTCTTGATGTCCATCCGATACATGTAAACTAAATTTTAACTTGGAATCAAACAAAATACCCAGATCTTTAACAGACGATTGCTTAGGAAAAGTTATGTTCCCAAGTCTGTAATTAAAGATGATGGGCTCCTTTGATCCAGAAAATGACATTGTTTGACATTTACCAATACCTAATGGAAAACGATTAATATTGCCCATTCGCGCAAAGAATCCATGTTCAGCTGCAACAAAAGGGCATCTTCCACTGAAGTATATATAATATAACGTCAATAGAGTGAATAAGAGTGTATGTTAAATATTAAATTTATCACTTAATATATTTCAACATAGTCGTGAAAAAATATATATCATTTTTTGAATTTTTATTAGCCAAAATTCTTTTGATTAAATTTAAACAAATTTGACTGTTGTATCCAGACATGGATAAATTATTAAAAAACTATATAATGATTATTTACCTATGTAATATTTATTAGTTATTATTTGCACAATTGACAGTATTAACATTTCGTATATTTTTTTATTTGTTTTAATTTTTTTACACGATTTTCTTAGTTTATTTTTTTATTTCTAATCGATCGAGGTTATCTCTCATATTGCATCTTACTTATATATCTGTATCCTTTTTTTACCCTATAGTTTCTGGAACAAATCTACAGTATAATTAAAGAAATACTTGATTAATATTTAGAACCATTTTTTGAACCATCAAAATATCAAAAAAGTATTCAATTGAACTTTTATTTTAATGCATGTGAACCTTGTAAATTATTTAATTACATTTGATCTTCTTTTTGTGCAATTATTTGGATGGCACTACTTTTTTTATGCGGTTCAATTATTTTAACGCGATTTTTTCTTGAAAAACTCTTTAGAGTTACATTTAACGCGTGCTAAAAACTAAAGATATTATTTAAACAATTTTGTCTTGAATTTTTACTACAAAACTAATGAAATATGACCAAAATTTCTTTAGATTGAAATGCTTCAAATTGAACTATTGTAGCCAGACAAGGAGAAATTATTAAAATACTATATTAAAATAAACGAATAATTATTATATCAATAAAGGATTTACATTTTTTATATGTAATATTTATTACTTATTAATTGCACAATGAATTATATTAACATTATCTATATTTTTTTTATTGGGTTTTAATTTTTTACAAGATTTTCTACCCCACAATTTTTTAGAATAATACGGTTTTTTTAATTTTAGGGCATTAATTATTATAAATCGATTATCTTATTTACTTATTATATCTTATGTCTTAGTTATTTTTTAGAGAGTTTCTAGAATAAATCCACATTGCAAGTAGATAATTGTACAAAATATTATATTATAACAGTGTTTCTCATTATTTTTTAATTTGGCAACAAATTTATTTATTTTACGTTCCAAAAAATAAGTTAGAAGAAAAAAACAATACGTGAATTTTTGATTATTGAATTCTAACCCAATTATTTCTTGATTAATACAATAATTTCGGAATTAAATTTAACTTGTGTTAGAAATTATACCTTAAACTTATTTTATTACCAGAATGAACAAGAAAGATTCATTAATTTAATTTTTATTACTAATGATGTATTGCATTTACATTTTTTTAATACTTAACCGAGAAACACTGATTGAATTATTTAATAAAAAATATAATTGATTACCTAATACATATATTTTTAAATTATTTGGTAGTATTGAAACCACATGTGTTTTCTCGAGCTATAGAAATATAAGAATGCAGCTATAGACGAGTTGGGTGAGAATTTATTATCAACCGCAACACAAAGGTTAATGTCGATGAAGATTGTTTTCAAACAATACACATGTGGCTCCCTAGTCGCGATGGTTATCACTGGTCATCATCAATCACGAGCACGTACGCCGTGTGCCCGTTTATATACGGAAAAACAATAAATGTTGGTTATCTCTGGCGCGTTTGATGATGGAAGATCCTTCAAATCGGTATGGAAGGTATCACACAGCTGGTCGTTGTCAATTTTTCTTGTTTGTTTATGGGAGCCAGCGTGGGGTCGGCGCAGGGTCCGACGATGCATCCTGCATTCTCAGCCAGAGGTCCAACTCTGTGCGAAGAATAAATTCTAATTGAGGAAAATTATTTTTTCGAGTGGACCTCTTCAGGTGCGAGTGGTGCTCTTGAAGCCCTCGCGGTTCTCGTAGCTTCGGGGGTTACAAGAACCTCGCAGAGGGTCAAAGGGACCCTAGATCGCGGTTTCTGCCCTCACTAGGGCTTATCCAAGTTTCTAGTGACTTTCTAATCCTCAATTGTTAATTACTTCGATGCCACATTATATACAATCTATATTAATCAATTATTCAATAATAATAATGAAACAAATATTTTGCAAGAGAATATTAATTGAGCCGTAACAACGTTTTTATCGTCCATGATTTTCATTATGATAAAACGCTGAATAAATATTATATATATAACCAAATGCTTTGTTGGTCGACTAACGATCTAATAGTAATTAAATTTGACACGAATCTTATCGCCGCAACGGTCAATATAATTTGTATCGAACGCCCGAGATTAAACTGTTGAGCTTTATTTCAAATTTAATTAGATTAAAATTTGAATACAAGTCGACGCGTTGACTTAGCAGCATTCTCGTGTGAAACAGGTAGGGACCCAAGGCGATGTTATGTATCAATAAATTTTGACAGCATTATCAATCAAGGGAACACGGCCCGGGCCTCTCTCTGTTTGTTTTTCTGTGACACGGTGTACTAAAAAAAATGTGAAAAAAAGAACTGGGCAAGGACTCCGGAGTCTGTTACCTTTTCCGTCCCATTATTTATTCGTTAACATCGGCCACAATATTTCAGGTGTCACAACTGTGACAGTGTGTATTTTTTACGATCGCTCCCGAGACACTGCACAGTGGATCACGTGGCCGCGGACAATGAGAGTGATGATGCTTAGTTTTGATAGCGTTTTTTTCCTCCTTTGTTTGTTTTATCGAAGTCGTGAGATTTGCCTCTGTATTTGACCATATATCAATTTTATACAATGTGTGGTCCGCGTGAATGGGGTGGGCGTAGTATCAGGTAACAACTTTTTATTTAGAATCGTTTGTTAGTACTTTTTTTTATAGATTAGACGTGTAAATTGAGAGTTTTCCTTCCGTAAAATATTACCTAACACGTTTACATATTTTCATAAATCATATATCACTAATTTTCATACTTCTAGTAAAGGTTAATGAGATTTTACTCTCGCATAACGTAAAATACGGACTCTGTGGCCACGGTGCTTGAGAGATTCTCAGTTATTATTTTATATTTAATGATATCATAGAATAATTATGAAAAGTCAGTATAATTGTAGGATGTATAGATTTTTTGAAAATTTAAATCAAACCTACCGCTCTCCTTTTCGTACTTGACTGTGATACAGTAAAACTACGTGCACTGAATACATCTCTTTGCACAAAGTGCTAAATAATCTTGTTTCTTATTTATTCTTATTTATCATTTTTCCCCTTTTTTTCTTTTTTGTTCTTAATTTTTCTTATTTATCCTTTTTCCCCTTTTTTTCTTTTTTGTTCTTAATTTTTCTTATTTGTTTTCATTTTTTCTTATTTTATTATTATTTATTCTTATTTTATTCTCATTTATTCCTATTTTATTTTATTATTATTAAAAAGTATAAAAATTATAATGTCTATATTTAT
>JAGXCT010033710.1:5284-33345 GCA_022495035.1 Philopotamus ludificatus | reverse complement strand
TGTCAAATAAATAACTATTTATTAGGAATAAATAGTTATTTATTAGGAATAAATAACTATTTATTCCTAATAAATATATATTTATGTCAAATAAATAACTATTTATTAGGAATAAATAGTTATTTATTAGGAATAAATAGTTATTTATTTAAAATAAATATAAAAAGATCTAATTCTATGCGACGTAATTATTATACCTATATATGTTTCTCCATCTGACGCATTGCATTCTTCGCCGCTAGCAGCGATCTGTGCAAGACTCTCCCTGTCTTCTAATTCTTCAGAAGCTTTCGGAATATTTGACACAACTTCATAAGTCACACCCGTTTGCGTTAAACCATCAGATCTAAAAATAACAACAGCTTATTATTCATATATCTAAATATAAAATTATAAATAATGAAATTAAGTATTACCGCACGATGCGTTTCATTATTCTATCCGTAATACTTTGTTTCTTATAGATATTTAGACCGAGACGTTTACGTAGCACCAGATCCATTTGTGCGGGATGCGACAGTCGTACGGTTGTTTTCAAAATAAGATACACACGCTCGTTTGCTGCAAAAAAAACATCGACGATAAGCATTGGTATATGCACGAGATAAGACATTAAATATACCTTCGGTCGTCCTATTTAAAAATTGACTGTCGTGAATCGACGAATCCCAGCTGGCGATTGAGCATATGTCTTTTTCGAAATTCTGCATTATTTGCAATTCGTAAAATCTGTTTCCGTGTTCCTTGGGTAGTATAGAATTCAATCCGGAGACGGTCACTTCTTCTCCGCTGCAGTGTGTAGACATATCATCGGCTGAATATAAAAAAATATTGATTATTCAACTGTATATCGTATAATTTAATTAACAATGAATGAGATAAAGATCGAGCTCTGAAAAGCTTATAAATAAGCTCCCGGCCTATGGTGATCGGTCTCAACATCCTATAATTATGCTTCCGGCCGATTAAGTGTTAAAAAGATGACTAACCGTTCAAATCAAGGAACAAGACGGGTATGTGTTGCTCCATTCCTGGCGGTGGATTCCAATCGGCTGGAGCGCCTGGGATTGGACTACCGGGACTCGGAACCATAACCTAAATATCGCAAAAATCGTTAATAATAGATACACATCGCCAAAATAAATAAAATATAATATTTACAGCATTTCTTTCTTCAGTCAACGAGACCCATTGATCAACTAATGATTGCTCACGCTCGATATCACGATCAGTTTTATCTGGTTTATTGATTATGCGTTTAATTTGCGAATCTAGGTATTGGCGTCTTCGGGATAATGCATCGCCCCATTTTTCTCTCAAGAGAGAGAGATCTTCCTCTTGATACGAGTCCAACGGTTTTTGCAAACGAGATCTGCGAACATTACGATCATAAATAAATATAATTCGATTATATAATTTAATATTATTTGTTTTATTCATTACCTGCAGCTGACACTGCCAACTTCTATGCTAACGATTTGTTGGCAAATAATTGGTAGTGTTCCGGAGTTGTGGACGGGTCGAACGCGAACTTGCAATCTTCTCTGTTGACCCTGCCGCAATTGATAAACTCCGCCAGTCGCCATATCTCGTTTTTCCAATACCTGTCATGATTATCGGATTATTATAAGACAGTCACAAAATGTACATAATGGATTAAAAAAAGTACGGACTTCGACTGGAGCATATTCTCCTTGATCGTTCAATTCGTGAATTTCGACCCATAATTGTATTTTGCGCGTAAGTTCGGCCCAGCGATCTGCCAAGCCCCGAGCTTTCGCAAGCTGTCTCTGTTCGACTTCCCAACCTGGGCGAGCATGACTGAACCCTGCGGATCGATTTCCCCAAACTTCAATAGACAACGCTCCTTCTAAAAATATCAAATTACTCACGTAATTACGAGTCGATGTTTTATTTAATAAAATGTATAATAATTAATTTGTTTACCATAGCAATGTTCAATAAACTCTTCCGTCAACGGAACTATAAAATCTCTTTGATGATCAAATTTACATGTTAATTGTTGAGTGTGACGAGGAGATATTGAAACGGGTGAAGGTTCTTGATTAACAATAGGAACAACGATGGCATCGGGACATCCCCAAAATGAATACTGACAAAATACAAAATGGGATAAAGAGGGCGGAAGTCCCGACGCTTGTTTTATAGATACACGGCAAGTAATCTAAAATAACAATAAATTATATTTAAAAACATTCGGCATAAAAATATTCACTAACGCATTTTACATACTTGACTATTGGAAGGTTCGAGGGGTTCATCGTCATATTGCGAATCATGCGAACTATTTGATGCAGCTTCGCAAATCCTATCCGCAGGAAACGATCCAGATATACGACTTAATTCTACCTGCAAATCAAAATTAAAAATTATTACATGAATGTCTATATATATATTATTATATATTTAAGAATATACCTGAAGTCTACCAGAGACTTCGCCTTGCTGACTGATAATAGGAGTGTGATAATCAAGTTTGACGTCGTGAAATAGCGCTTCGAAAAAAATATTCGCTACACCGATCAAATTGTGATTCTCTTGCGATTCGTAAAACGGATCCACTACTTTGATCACGGGCGAATCCCCCTATTCAAATTTAAAATAAATCGTTAATACGTAGCGCAATAATATTATGATGGCGTAACTTCAAAGCTGACTCACCGAAACTTTTTTTGGTTCTATAGATGACTGTGAATCTTTTTGATGTCTAAATTCCTCGTACATATCCCGCATGTCTATCAATTTATTCTCCAATTTTTCCATCGACCATACTTGACCGCTGCTATTCGATCGTTTGACTAAAATCGCAGGTTCCGATACAAATGCTCCTCGCTAATGATAAATTAATCAAATAATTAATTGCATATTTAAATATATTCATAAATTTATACAAAGCATACCTTTCTATTTGGACTTAAATTTGCCGGTGGTATTTGAAGTGTGACACTAAACTTAGTTTTTCTAGACATTTCTTCCGCCAAAACGTTGGCTTCTTGCACTAGAGCGTTTGCTTTGAGGATATCTTCTTTGAGCTGAACCAAAGACCTTTTAAATGTTTCGTCTCGTTCAGCTACCCATTTTTCCATGCGTATTTGAGTTGTAGGTGTGCAAGGTGTGTTTTTACCTTCATATATAATAAGATTAGATTAAAACAATGTTTTATTCAATATAAAATATTAGGTGTAATCAAAAGAATGAACGTTTTTAAATAATAGATTTGAATGCTCGTAAAATTAGTATTTAGATATGACCTTCTACCACCTATCTGACAACATTGTAATGTCTCTCTCATAAAAATTTGGAGGTTTGGAAGCAAAATACTCCTTAAATACATCAGATTTTTCCGCGGCTCCCTTAACACATCAGATTTTTTTCGAAATTTTTACCTTCTTGAGAAAAGCGAGCGCAAAAGGATGGCGCAAAAATTTCGATAATTGGGAATTCCAACAAATTTGCCGAATTGTTTAATTGAATATTTCGCGGCGCCCTTACGACGACACTGCAGCTCCCTGGCGAGCCGTGGCTCACACTTTAAGAATCAATGAACCCTTGGAGTCCCACCATATAGACAAAAGATTTTTTTTATTAGGCCAAGCTTCATCATTATAGGCACAACAGTCCTATTGTAGAGCCCTGACCTCATCTAACACCCTTCTCCATTTTATTGGGTCTGTGGCTACGTCGCTTTATCTTCCAGTAAGTTTCAATGATGCAGTGTCCCTCTATACACAGTCCAACCACCTCAGCTTTGGTCTTCGGTTCCTCCGGGGAAAGGAAGTCTTGTTGACCATAAGCCTTTTCGGCAGCTGACTGTCCCATAATCTTGACACATGATCGGCCCACCGGAGTCTGGCCACTCTGACGACAGCTGTGACCGGTATATCCTTGTATAGTCGATACAGCTCCTGGTTGCTTCAGATAAGCTATTCCCCATCCTTGAACACGGCTCCAAATATTCATCTCAGAATTCTCCTCTCCAGGATATCCAGTTGTCGCTCATCTTATTTTATCAAAACCCAACATTCAGATACGTTTGTCTTGTAGAACTTGACTTTGGTCATCTTTGAGAGGAATCTCATCCATAGATGCTTTTGAAGTCCAAAGTTTCACTGGTTTGCCAGCATGGTTTTTCTTGGCTCTTCCAAACTGGTTACTCTTCGACTCTCGGGGGTTCAAAGATTCGTCCTTGGCATATGGGCATATATTTTGAGGCCGGACTAGGGGTTGGTATTGCTACCCGTCTCTTTGATAGCCATTGATTTTTGCACTCTTAGCTGGAGTACCCATTTTTCATCTCCAATTATCAAGTCTTGCAAAAACCGTGCTTTGGATTCCATTTCTAAAAGATGTGCGTTATTTTTTCAATATTTTCTTTTTCTCAAAAAATGATAAAGCATCAAATTTCGAATAAATTCTTTGCTTGATAAAAATTGATACATCGTAAATTTGGTTGTTAAATTCGAATTTTATGAATCACATTTCACTCTTGGCAAGTTTGGTCACCAAACTAACACAAAACACAACTCGAAAGGACAATGTTCAAAGTGCAACGAATCCCCGAAAACGGTCAACAAAAAAAATGTCCATTCTTCTACACCGAATATAAGAGTAAAAAATATGCATAAAAAAGTTACCACATTTGAGTGGATCATAAGTGTATGGAGCATATGGCGTTGACGGAGATAATATATTTCGTAATTGTTGAAACTGCCTTTCATACTCTTGCCGCTGTTTTTCGAGAGCCACTAAAATAAAGTGAAGAACATTTATTAAATTACCGAAATGAAATATAGATATGTATGCCGTAGAATTTGAATAATACCTTGTTTATCTTCTTCGTGTTGTTTTTCCAATCGAGATATAGCCGTTTGAATGGGATCGTTACTCAACTCGTTTAACATGATTTCATCTCTCGCAAAGTTATAATCAATTTGTTGTGCGGGGGTTTGAGGCTCAGACGTAGCAGCTGAAACAAAAATATAAACAATTTTCATATAACGTACAATGAACGTAAAAAAATAAATACATACACGTGGGTTTTGGACAGTTGACTCTGAAAAAATGATGATTTCCCCAAAGTATACGATCGCCGTGCTCGAGTGGCATTCGTTCTAGTACCGGGGAGCCGTTGACAAAGCATCTCGCTCCCGAGAACGGTTCAATAATTAAACCGCCGTCCTCGATTAATATAACACAATGCTCGGGTTGAATACCGAGTCCGGAAAGTTGAATATCAGCTTGTGACGTCGGATTACTACGCCCTCCAACGAGCGTACGATCCTAAAATATAAAAAAATATCATAAATACGCATACGATAAATAATTATCGTTATTAAAATACAATCGCATTACTTTTAAATAATATACAAGCAGTTCATTAAGCGATGGATCGGCGTTGAGATTGACTAAGTAATATTTATTTTTTTCAACTTTAATTCCGCTAGCTTGAATACTAATACCCATTTTTTCCAAAGCCTGTTGCCTCTCGCTCTGTATTTGTTCTGGAATCGAAATCAATATAAATTAATATAAAATACGCACGTATTTAATTTAATTTAAATGATAAATTAAATAAATTACCTGTTTTGACTAGTTTTTCTTCCCATGTTTGAGATATTTCCTTCATAAGATTTTCACTTTGGGCTAATTTTTCGTGAATGTCTACTCTTTTATCGAGATCATCACCAATCGGAGAACCCTAAAAATAAATAATATGTAACGGATATAACAGTTAAAAACATGCGATAAAGATTTACACAATAATACTAACGGTGGCATATTTTAACATTTCTTTAAGAGCCTCCACTTCTTGTCGTAATTCTCTAATAATTCTAGCATTCGGATCTTCATTGATAACAGCGTGATTAACAATTCTTTTCGCTCTATCCGCATATCGAAGAGTCGATAATGTTTCTTCGTAATTATCAGCTGCCGGAGATATTGTAGCTACCTATTATTTCAAATCATAAATTAGAATATAATCATTATATTATTATATAATCACGTTGCGAATAATTACCATAACAGTTTTACTATTTCCACCGAGATTGTCTTTAAGTAACCATGTAAGTACCGAGTCTCTATAAGGAACAAATCTATCTTTATTCTTCGATCCTGAAGATTGATCAGCCAGTTTCGATATAACGAGCCCGAGAGTTGTTAACGATCTAAATATAATAAAAATATGATTAATATTAAATAAAGCGTTCTAAAAAATATGCGTAACTCACTTATTTATATTGGATCCTTCTTTCAGTCTATCGCCAACAGCACCAGTTTTTACGGCTCTCTCCGAACCTGCCAAATCCACCAACGACATTCTCGACACCTTCTCGCCGGACACGCCAGATCTCGTATCTGTTAGAGTTTGCGTAAGAACAACGGAGAATACTGCATGCGATCTAGATGATTCGCTGTTCATGTTAGTAGCTGCCACCGTCCGAGATTTATTACCCTCTGCCATTAAATTATCGATATCCTAAAAAAATGATCATAATATAATCGATTCGAGAGCAAAACATATAAATTATATTCAATCAACGTACATGATATGATGTGACTGCGAGTCTGGAAAGTCCGTCGACATATGGTCCAAGAACCACATGCTCGCGCACTTTCAGAGATTGTTTATTTGTTCTTGGATCCAATAAATCGTGGACTCGTTCATTGTAAATCTCCATATACGAAACCTCCACCTTATAGCTCAACTCGGGAGTTTGTCTAGCGGCAATTTCCGCAAACAGGGCATCGCATAGTCTAGGGATGACTCCCTTGCAGTCTTGAGCCCCCATCATGGTGTAGGATTTGCCAGAACCTACGGATAAAAAAAAATAAACGTTATATATTATTTTTAATTGTGCTCTCGCTATGAAATAATTCATTAGCGTAATCCTGTTACGAGTATAACGGCTATATAATAAATTGCAACGGGGTGGTTAGGTGCTTGAAACAAGGCACTTATGAAACCCAATTTCAGCACTGAACCACATAAAATATTCAGCACAAAATGTTAAACGAATTTTAAAAAGACAATAAATCAACAAAAAATATATATATGAGATAAAATTAAAACATCTAATCGAGTTATTTTAAAAAGAGCATTTCTTCATAAAATTAGTAATCTAATGAGATTCTTTAGTGACTGGAAATTCCATTTTAGGTATTGAATAGTGAAGCCAGTTATTTGACATAGTTGTGCGATTAGGTATGAAAGACAGATGCTACGAAAATAAAGATCGTAGGATCGGAAAATTCGCGAATATTTTTGCTTAAAAAACGCAAAGATATTAAGACTTATTTCGCGATTTTCAGGATTGGTTTTAATATCTTAACCAAGAGTACTTAATAAAGAGGCAAATGTTGTTGCTTCAACTTTGTAAGAAACTTGGTTCTTATGCCTTTCAGTGTGGTAGAGAGCAAACAGGAAGAACTCCATAAGGTCGTATGCCAATGTTAAGATCCTCCTCCTCACCCTCCGGCCGAACGAGCAGCGTATTTACCGCTGGCTTTAAGAGAACAGGTTAACACCGGAGGCTTTCAGCGCTCATATATAAATTAGAACGGAAGAGTGCGAGGAAGGGTACAAGCAGGTGAATATGAATTTTTCAGGCAGTTTTCCCGGCCGAAGGAGCGAGGCTCATAAGCTTTATGGGGCAATCCAGAATGGTTGCGAGGTACGTGCCGAAACGGCAATAACATCTCGAGCGGGTAAGAAAAATCCGAGGCTACCAAAGGCGTCGGTATTTACCGAAATAGATTATTTCCGAGTAGTTAACATAAAACCGGCCCGATATTGGACGCGACCCTTTCGCACTATCGAACAAAAATGTAATAAATTTCCATCGATACCGAAGGGGATAAATTGGGATACACACAGGTGGTGCGACAAGAACCTTCCGAGAAAAATGTTAAGGGCATTAATGCAAATTAAACAAAACCGAATTTAAACCTAACCAAAAAAAAATGAGTATGACGTAAATACATAATTGAGATTCGCATGAAAGAAGGAGTTGTATAAATTTGACTAAAATATTTAATCGGCGTCAAATACAATTTTACGGTCCCGACGTCGAATAAGCCTAGTATGAAATCGATCATCTATCAAACGAGCTTAGCCTGTCTATTGGACACGACGAACAAATTCAGGGCGTGGTGCACGGCTCGCCTGTCAAACTCAACTCTACCCCGTGAGCCATAGAAACGTCTATCCGATATTAGATATTGTTATGTGTGTACACTTCGCAAAAATAAATAAAAATCGTGTTATATTTCTTCAGAAAACTCGATACATTATTTAATATTACATTGTATACACATTGCATACCGATGACGCGTTTTCGCGTCGTAGCAAAACTTTGCGATAAATCCGCTCACGCGTTTTTGCGAAAATCTTTAAAATGACGTAAGAAATTGATAAAGATTTAAGAATTAATCAAGAGATTTTTTTTAAATCATTTTTTCCATCCTATATATTTTTCTAACATTCCGTTCTTGCGAAAATAGTGGAATATAAAGTGTTAAGAATTTAACGAATTTTTACAGAAGCAGACGGGTCTCCGTAATATCGAAGACGGTTCTAGGAAAGTTCACCGACTGGAAAGTTTACCGCCCCCCAATTCGTCGAAAGGATAATTCACCGAATTGAACGTTGAATTATTAAAAACCAAGAAACTTTATCGGACAAGGGGGAGTTTAGAGTGAGGTGAATAAATTTATTTTTACGCCGACTGACAATGCCAATATATAAGTTTAATTCAATAGAAGTTCAAAACGTATAAACTCAAATGAATAAGATAACATTTCAATTAAAAATCTAATTTTAACATGAAAAATTGGTTTTCTTAATTTTCGATTATTAACAAATCGACCAATATTTTAATTTGAAAACTATTTTGCACAAACAATATCTCATCTGAACACAGGTTTAGAAAAAAAAATATTCGTTCATCCCCTCTCGTCACCTCGTTATGCGAAACATCGCACGTTAAGCGAGTCATTTTTTACAGTTTTTTGTTCAAGCGAATTCCTCGTTTAGCGAGATTTCACTGTATAGTCAGCCCTCCTATAACGTTTCCTCTCAATCCTATTTTCTACAAAATGCCTTATCAACCAAAGAGCATTGACCTTTATTTCGCTGGACAATGTAATATATATTTACGAAATATGTAATTTGACCTCGAAAATATGAGTATTTTGTAGAAAGAAGTAATTTAGAGGAAACGTTATAGGAGGGAGGGCTGACTTAGTTGGCCAAACTTTTAACCACTGCAGGTGGCTTGCTTTGAATTTTTTTAGCCACTATCTACTAACACTAGGAGTAGTAACTTAAAGCATAAACTAAGTTTATTTCCCTCTAATGTTAGAGGGAAAAGCAAGATCCATAACTCACTTTTCATCTTTCAATTGAGGATACGATTTGTGAGCTGGTTGTCATAAACTCCTTTATTTTAGGTAAAAGTCCCAAGAATCTTTTCAAAAACTTCAAAAAAGAAAATAAGACCCGGTCTTATTTTCTTTTTTCAGCCCCGGTCTTAGTTTCTAAATGTTGAGTACAGTCAACCCTTCTATAGAGCGGCATGTGCGACAGGCTCTCCTATAGTCCGCAGTTCATATAGTTTCAGACAGTCCCTCCGTTTTCACTCTTTCTGACATTAGTAGCCACATTTAATGATAATTTTATTGTTGCCTGTCGACTAAAAATACACTGTTACGATACATTAGCCTCCGTATTCGTCAGACAAAGCCCCCTGCGACTTCTTCCTATTCTCGAAGACGAAAAAAAACATGAGCTGATGGCGTATTGCTCATAATGAGGAAATAAAGACTGAATCGAATAGAAGGCTAAATACCATACCATTTCCGCTATGGTGTTTAGCTCTAGAAGTTCTTCAAATATTGTAAAATCAGGACAAAATGATTATATTTATAAATAATGTCCGATATGCACGATATGTTTATGTGAGTGAGGAGGGATGTTGACACTTTAAACGCTTTGGTCACACCTGTGTGTCAACTCTCAATTCACGCTAGCGACACGTGCTAGAAGCCTTGTTTAAAGGCTTTTTGATTGGAATATGTTCATTCGATTCACGGGAATATCCAGAAACATAAGATTCGTTAGTAAATTCGAGTTTTAGTCACATTTTTGTATACGCAAATTATGTAAATTTCTCTCTATACCGTTGTAATATCTTTACCTCTTTTTTTTCTTGACCGCATGAAAACGAGGGCGCGTAAATAGAACCGTTTAATTATAACTGAAAACTCGAACCAAAATTAACAAACGAAACGCAACGACAAAGCTCTCCTCGTCTTTGTTGCGGTGTTGCTTCGTCCTTGCTCGCGTTATTAAAACCGCCGTCTTTATCAATATTTGTCATTTTTCGCAAAAATGAAATATTATGACATTGCGAAATGTGCCTATGTGTCATCTGCCCATCAAATGAAATGTTATTACTACACAATAGGCTCTGATTGATGAGTCGCCTTTTGCAAATATAAAATATGCATATGTATACACATATGTATCCCCAGGGCGATGCAGAAGCATATAACATGAATATCCAAACCCCTTTTTAAAAAAAAAAATGGAATTTAAAAAGTAGCGTATCCTCCAGAGAAATAACAATAATGTTTTATTACGATACAAAATGATTCGTGCATGAAAAATTAATTGAAACATAATATCCAATATGGATCGTATGAAATAAATTCGAAGGAAAATTTTAAAACTCCATCCGCTCGAGCATAAGTTAAATGTTATTCTTTTCCGATATCTTTTTTTTATTTCTATCTCGACGTCGGATAATATTTATTTAGTACAGTGTCAAAAGTTCACCGTCAACCCATCCATCAAGAGTCATCCTCTGTATAATCAGTATCACTCAAGTCTTTTGAGTAAATACACTCCCCCCCCCCCCACACCCGCCCTTGCCCTTGGATTATCTCGGCCTTTATCTCGCGCGTTTTTATTCCGCACACAACGAAACACGACACGAAGATCCCTTAATCCCGATATGAAAAGCAAACTAATGTGGAAATCGGAACGGAGACCTTGCAGCCTTAACCTTACCGTGCCTTGAATCCGCACATGACAGGTCAAACGTGCGACACGGATAGGGATTCCCCGATCGAAGCGAATTATGCACGCGGACCGTTTGATCTGAAACCCTTGCAAAAATTAATCTTGTGAATGGTGTATTTGCATAACTCGTTATGACACGAACAATCAGTAACGAATTGTCAATTTCTATTGCTACATTCTATTAGATGGACCCAAATGTAATGTCGCATTTACGGAAAGCATAGTTTCAGATTAGTTTTCCTTCAGTCCTTTGACTGAGAAAGACGTGTTTGAATATTTTGTATGTCGTGAGAAGTCTCCAATCTTTGTTTTGCGTAGAAAAAAATGTTTATGGAAACCCATTAAACGACAGGAAATGTCAAAGATGGTTCAAAAAATTTAAATCACGCAATATTGATTTGAAAAATGAGCGTAACGTGGACGTTTCAGTGAAGGGGATGAAGCAGCCCCGAAAGAAGAGGTTCAAAAAAATCTGACTCTTAGTATCGAAGAATTATCGAGCCAAGCCGGTACTTCATGGTCGTCAACTCAAAGATACCTGAAAAAATTGGGAAGATTCAAGAGAAGGCATTTGGGTCCCCCATGCGTTGACTGAGAGAAACAAACACATGAGGCGCGGTATCTGTAACTGAAGGAGAAAGAAGAGTCGCAACATTAGGTTTGACAGATTTATTGCAACCAGCTCAATCTCCAAACCTGGCTCCATCCAATTATCAGCTTTTTCGCTCATTGGAACATTTTTTTAAATCAAAAGATGAAATAAAATCGGTCCTTTCAGACTATTTCGATTCTAAACCTGCAGAGTTGTATAAGTCATAGAAAATATTGGTAATTACTTTGTATAATTAAATTTAATAAATGATTAGAAATTGAGTTTAAGTTTCATTAAAAAAATACGACATTACATTTGGGTCCTTCTAATATATCTTCAAGCAGTGGTTTCTTTAAAAAATCCCTAAAAATACACCATTATTATATTGAAACTATTATTATTTATAAAATTGAGTTTGAAGACAACAAATTCTAATTTGCACATAAGCGTACCACTGTAGACGCAGAACTGTCCGGTGAAAAAAGCGTCAATTGACGTCATGTCCCACGCGACATAAAACAAATGACCGCAATTGACGTAGTGTCCGCGAATGAGTTAAAGATGAACATGAGTTCTTGAGCGAAAATCACAAACAGATCGTAACATTAATGGTATATTTTACTTCAAAGAGTATCAAATTGGTTTGCTAAATTTCGTAACTTTGAGCTCACAAATGAGCTGTGCGATCGACCAGAATCAAAGGTGGATGAGGTGACGAACTGAAAGTCATCTCAAAGTGCACGTGAATCATCGTTGACGTTTAGTATTAGCAAGCAAACAATATTATCTCACTTAACTCAATTCGCTAAAGTTAAAAAGTTGAATAAGTGGGTTCCACATTTTGTCAGATGACATGTTCTTGATTCCTACTCTAATTGCGAATATTGTGGAGCCACGGCAGCTTCTTTCTTTCCAGCCATCGTTCACCTTCTACTTTTCCCTCCATGGTGGTCTGCAGAAGGCGATACTTTGGTCCACGAATGATGTACTCAATTTTACGTGTTTTACGGAGTCCAGAAGCTCCCGTTCCTTGTGAAGAAGTTGAAGGATGGTTGTATTCATACATTGTCTTCAACATTCTTCGATAGCAACACATCTTAAATGCTTGAAGCCGGTTATTGATCGCTACTAGCAACGTCCATTCCTCGCAAACCATATAGAAGTACAGGCCGTACGGTAGGAAACAGATATTCAAGAAGATACACAGAGAGATTTCACATTAACTGAGTAAAATTTAGAATCAATGTATGGAATCCTCCATGATTCTTCTGGTCACAAAACTGATCGTATCAATGAAAAGAAGCCGACTGTGAGTATTTGAAAATATTATGCAAGTATCATTGATCATGGCAGAAGAATACTGCAGCCAGCTAAACCAAATGATTCAATAACTTGCATAAAAACAGCCTAAATATTCTAAGGCACGACAACTCTAGGCTGCACACTACAAGAGATGGAGTTGAAAGTTCCCCATCATCAACCGTGGACTACTATTTCTTCTGGAATTTGAATAGCTCTTTCATAGGGAAAAAACGACAATTCTATAAACCAGACTTTTACACGACTCTTTTTATATGAGTCCTACATATCACAATTGGTTTGTATTTGTTTATAAAAGTTTAAAGAAGTTTTTGTTGGCAATTGCGGAAAATAAATAAAAACAACAATATTCGCTTCTGTAGCTACAGGCGCAAAGTATTTTCTCGCTCGCCGATGTGCCAAGTGCGAGTGAAACGTACTAGTGACACGTACCGCGAGAACTCAGTCGACGGCTTGTACTTAGTCTGCCGCAAGACATCGTCGAATACGCGGCATATTGATTAGTTAAAAAATCCAAAATATCGATCAAATTCTAGATATTGATAAACAATTCAGACCCCCTTCGGACGATTCGGATGTTTCCGAGCCGCCGTAATGATATTTTTCCATAAAAAAAACCCTTTGATTAATGGTGATCGATTGTGTTATACGGGTTACTCGTAGTTTTGCCTTAAAAATCAATTTTCAATAATAATAATAAAAAAACTTGTCCAAAGAACACAGACCAAAGGGGTGATATGTGAATCTATAGTAATCAGATTTATTTATTTGACTATGATGGATGGATAGCATAACAGAAAGATTCCAAAGCGCCATTCATCCGTATAAAGATTCTAAAGATGCGAGGGAATTGGGTCACTCACAACAATATTCCCCCCGGTGTCAAACCACAACACAGGTTAATTTTAATATTACATATTTAGTTTTTTTTTTATTAATTCTAATGCGCCAAACTACATAGATAAATATTTTCATAAAACATGCTGAGGTAGGATTAACTTAGATTATCGAAATATGCACGTTGCCTACAAGCCATAACACTGGTTATCGTGTGGTTTGATGAAGCTATACATGGAGAATATTCATTGGATGTGGAATAGCATCATTAACTTAAGCACCTAGTTGATAACACTCACAGACATTATCGACCAAATAGTTACATGATGAAATTTACATGATAATGACACTTGATTATATCTTAACCCTTTGACAAAAATATATATTTTCCCAATTAATTGTTACTCTATTTCTGTTTACTTGAGGATACTATCAGATTGTTCGGAAAGTAATTTCGTTTTTTTTTATGATAATGAAAGACGATTTTCTTATAGTAAATAAATATTTGATTGAATTATATATTGTCCATTCTGGTCCAATGCCTATTACCATCTTTCTGACAGTATGATTCCACGCTCATAAAATTGTTGTTCTTTGCTAGCAAAAAACTGATCCAGGTTGATTTTTGACCTTCCATTTGAAGTAAAGGTTTTACAGTCTAAAAAAATTGTAGAGACTGGAACAAATAATAATCAGAAGGTGCGAGATCTGGAGAATATGGTGGGTGTGGCAGTATATCCCATCCAAGCTGTAAAAGCTTTTGGCAAGTTAAGAAACTTGTATGAGGTCTTGCATTATCTTAGTGGAACACTACACCTTTTCTAATAATCAATTCTGACCTTTTCTGCTTAAGTGAATCATTCAATTTGTCCAGCTGATGACAGGACACTTCAGAATTGATCGTTGTGTTGTCCGGTAGAAGCTCAAAAAATGATTCCTTTGAAATCCCACTAAACAGAGAGCATCACCTTTTTTTGATGAATATCGGCTTTCAAAGTGCTTTGAGCCGGATAATATTTTTTATTCCATGATCTCTTGCGTTTAACATTGTTGTAGACAACCTATTTCTCGTCCCCAGTGATGATGCACTTCAAAATTGGATTATTTTCTTGACGTTTGAGAAGCAAATCACAGAGGTCATCGCGACGGCACAAATTTCTTTCCGTAAGAACATGAAGAACCCATATGTCGAGGTTTGAGATTAAACCTAAGCGTTTCAAATGATCATGGACGGTCGAATTCGATAAATTTAATCCCTCAGCCATCTCACGAATTGTTATTCGCCGGTTTGCATCAATTAATGCCTCTATTGTGTCTTCATCAGCTTCAACTGGCATTCCAGAACGTGGTGCATCTTTAACATCAATACATCTTCTCCAAACACATCGGATATTTTTTTCTGGTTCGAACAGCATTTTTACTTTTTCGACAGTAAAAAAGTAAAATATGCAGAAAATGCTGCTTTTTAATCTCCATATTGGAAAGGATACTAACCAAAAACTACTGCGTAGAATCAATCGACTTTTTTTCACAAGAAAGCCTTGCTATATCAGCTGTCAAAATATGTAATTATTATGCGGCTTAAGTGTGAAGTTAGATGTGAAAAAATCCAATTAAGTCTCTGTTAGGAAAAAACGAATGACTTTCCGAACAACCCAATATTTTTCCCGAATGAAAATGTTGGAGAAACTTTTCTCTATACCTACAAAACGAAATACGTAAAAACGACATTATTTGCGAATATCCCTATTGACATCAGGAGTGTCCCGGAATCGATTTCTGCGAGGCGTCGCTGCATGCTGTGCCCGTTACGGAGGGCGCCGCGACGCCCGCACATGCTCTGGCACGGCGACGCCTTCAGGAACTACCTGTTCCGGTTTCAGCGACGTGAAAATTGTATGAGACGCTGCCGGAAACAGAAACAGTTTCAATTGTGGCCCGCTCCGCATTGTTATAATTGTAACGAGCCGACGGGCTGGACTTAGGCCGTTTCGGCACGAGCGACTCGGGGCCTGAAACTAGGCCGCTTCAGTCGGGATCTATAGGCGCAACATAACTCGACTGCTGCTGTCGGGAGAAAGCAGCTAACGATTTTCGCCCCGAAGGCGGATACATGTCTTTCCGGAGAGCAATTTTATCGGTGAGCCGTTTAAAAATAAATATTTTTTCAGCGAAAAATTTATACGGGCGATACAATTAACAAAGTTTTTAATTAAAAAAGTTATGTTACGGCCCTTATACTCTCAATTTGGAGCAAATATCCAAATATATCGCGTATCAGTTGAGCATGCGCGAGTAAAATGTCTATTTATTTATCGCAAATATTTGATGATAAAATATATATGAAAAATTTTCCATAATTACTTTTCTATTGAAAATTTTACTTACAGCGATGGCACATATTTGTCCTCGGCCAGCCATAAAACTTATACGTGCCCGGGATTGAAAACACTCTTTTTCCCCTTTTTTTTATCATGGCAGAGAATTTTACGAGAATCGAGAAAGAGGTTGAATTATTTTACGAAGAAAATGAGATCATAATAAAATTCAATGATGTACCGATACCGATAAACGTTCATTATTTGTAAAAATAAATCCATCCGCGAAATAATGGAAATGTCAACTAAAAAATGTTTTTTATTTAATAATTGTAATAACCCAAAAACAAGGCAATTTTTTATGGCGAAAATTTTCCATTTTCAAACCCAGACGCTCATATTTAAGCATTATAATTTTCTTAGTGCTGTAATTCGCACATAATTTATTCATTATTCTTTTGCGTGCTATTTTCTCATTTTTTTCACACTTTCATCCCTCTGTTTGCAATACACACCTTCTTCCCGTATAAATATATGACTCAATTCTATTAAATATTAAGATTACCCGTGCGTAGTTTAAGCCCGTATATTCGCAGCCATCTGAATTTTTTTAAGGTCACAGCGTCGTAACTGGTCAAAAGGGATCAACATTTTCCAGTGCGTATTGCGCATGCGCGTCATTACGCATCGTAAAACAAATCATACTGTCATGAAAATCAATGAACACATGTGAGATTCATTAACACGATTAACGAGCATGCACTGTTGTTCTAACCTTCCGATTATAACCCTGAAACGATGCAAATGAATTTCAGACATTTTTCAGGTATGTGTAATGTAACAGCGCGGTAGTAAATAAAACGATTTCTAACGTGTCCGAAATTTCAGTAGCGTGACCAAGGCATATGAATCGCTTTTTTTGGCCATTGCTTTGGCTCAATCTTAAGGTTAACTTAATGTGAGGAGGAAAGGCAAAATTTGTAGAGCATAAATTATTTACACAGTAGTAAATTCCTTAAAAAAAACCCCTAGAATAATCTTTTACATAAAATAATGTGGATGAATTGTTTATGGTTGTTTATAATAAATTAGAAAAATACTTAGTCAATTATCCCCGGGTAAAATTATTAAAGAAGATTAAATCTAACTCAGACAACCCCTTAATTACTAACTCTCACCGCTTTTAAATGCACTTCTACCTTACATATGTTATTAAAATATAACATTCGATTAAAACTTCGTTGAAGAGGAATAGAGGCCTAGCCGCATACCCTTGAAATCAAGGACAAAAATAATAGCTTGGAATAAACTCAAAATCGCAGATTTTATCGTCAAAGAAAAATCGATAACTCAGAATGAGGATGAAATTCACGCTAATACATATGAAAAATAAACACCAAGAAACTTTTCAAATAAATAATTGATTTTGGAAAAAAATGCATCTATTTTGGACCCCAAGTATTTGTCGAATAACACTTTTAATATAAATCTTACATGTCACAAACTTTTTATATTTGTCTAAAAAGTCTAAAGAATAAACATTATAAATAATCATTGACCTTTATTGTCCGCAATTGTGAAAAAAATAAAAATAATACAACAATATTCGCTTCGGTAGTCAGGGGCGCGATGTTTTTTCTCGCTCGCATCCGGTACGTTGTCCCAAATGCAAGTGAAACGTATACTATTAACACATTTAATGAACATACTCATGAATAACTATTTTTATTCATAGAATAATCCTTTTTTTATAAAAAGTCAAGATATTGATGAAGATTTCATCAATATCTTCACTTGAAATGATTAGGGTATATTTTTTATTATAAATAGGATGACGCAGATGTAAAAAATTAGCTGTAATGAAATTACAGGTTATATTAGGCAGCTCTGTCGAGTATTTTAAAGATAGTGGCCAATTTCTCGAACGTCATAAAAAGTATTACCATATGGTATGGTACCATTTTTTAAGCGAAAGTTTATATTCCAGGATAAGTGTTCGATTTGTTACAACTTTTGAGCTCGATTTTCGGTGTTCTCGAGAATTCGTATGTAGAGGAATTAAAGTCAACCCTCCTATAGCGCCGAAATAGAAACCACGAACCGAATCTTGCGCCAATAAAAAAAATGAGGTTGTGTTTTTAATTGTATTTTGTAAATTAAACACGTAAAAACATTTTTCCATTCTCTTATTTTATTTTTAGTTTGTTCACACGCGGGTGTTATATTTTGTTGTCAACCTAAAGACATTAGGTTGACAAAAAAATATGGCTGAGGTTTTCCTGGAGGGCCCGCCCTACGGTGAGTCTAAATGGAGACTACCTCTGACGAGCCATCGTGGCAACCATCGCATCTAAAGACTACTTGGAAATACAAGCGACCTACACATAAAAATACAAGGGTAATAGGTTAAGGGAGGAGAATCTCGCTCCGACCTGGACGGCGTAGATCACAAAAGTTCTGTAAGCAGGGATGGAGGAGACAAGGTTCTGGTGACAGGCGAGGCCAGGGACCGCCTCACTACATTTAACATAGTCTCTCTCTCAGAACAAAACTCCGGACACTTCCAAAGAATGTGTTCGGATGATTGTTCATTGGAGTCACAAAACTCGCAAGTCGGGTCATCCCTGAGCCCCAACCGATGAAGATTGGCGTTAAATGAGCCATGTCCCTTGACAAACTGGGACACGTAGTGGTCAGGAACAAACCAATGCAGCTTCACTCGAGCTAGTACATTGGAGAAGAACCAGAAACCAGTTGGAAAACATTAGATTTACAACAAAAACCTGTTTATTTGGCGCGTCAATGTATTACATATTTACGAAAATTATAGAAAGAAGCACTATAGAAGGGTTGACTGTAGTTTTACATGCAGTATCAACCCTTTTTGCATGATGTTTATTCCATAATTTCCAATTATTCCTGAGAAAAATCCAGTTGAAGGTCATTTATGTAAGTAAGGGCAGGCCATGTTCAGCATTTATTTATTTCTTATTTTCCAGGAATGATCATGAAGATTTTGAATTTATTATAACATATTGCATTTATTTTATGTCGTTGTGGTACATTTGTCCCTGACGTATATTGACATTGGTAGTCATATTGCTGATGATGCATAATTTATTGTAAGCTAATGAAAAGCTTGCGACTTCTTCCCATTCCCGATTTATTACCAAAGATAAAAAAATGAAAAAAGGAGCTAACCGCTATGCTGAAAATGATTTAATATTATCATAAATTTTTAATATTAAATAAAATTAATTAATGCATTAAATGATTCTATAAAAAGGACTATCCTCTCTGAATAAATTCATTAATTCGGAGCAAAAACTTGGTTTATTATAGAATTTATAGAGTTTCGCGAAATATTCAAAATCCTGGCTTAAAGCCTCAGCAGGGTTAGGGTCTTATTTTGGAGCAAAAGCCCGAGCCCGGCGAATTAAATTACACGCGGGCTACACAACTCAGTCTCAGGTTTCAACAAAGGGATTACACACATACACACGCGCGGAATAGCGACACTGCAAATATAATTCGAGATGAATCTTTTCGCGTTCATCGCGATCGATTAACGAGCAGATCTTCCGTCACTTGCCACGGCCGCATTATATTATGACAGCCGTAAAAAAAGCCGTTTAACCGCGAATATGCAATATAAAAATGAGATTACTCGCATTTCGAAAAAAGTGCTCGAGTTTGGGCCATAAAACATTACACGCGAAATACCTGGCGATAGCATCTCGCACCGCCGAATAACCTTTTAAAAAGTTGCGGATAAAAATACATAAAACATACGATCGCGGAATATAAAAAATGCTTTACCAGAAAAAAAATAAATTTAAAATAAATCGTATTGCGTGAAATATGTGTTAGACCGCATGCGGCAAGATGCAGGGTGCAAGATACACGCATCATTTGTGTCGTGCGTCATTCAACGAGATCATATCATTAAAAAATATTGATTGTTCATTCGCGACCAACACTCATATAAACAATGTTGAAACATCACGCATCAATCGTTCGTTCCCAGATTTATCGTTTTGAAATTATGACCTATTCAAATTTAATACTGATCGATGGTTTTTATGGAATATTTCTTGTTATGATGCCTGACGACAAATCATAATGATTCCACTTTCACGGAGTACTGAATTCCAGTTTTAACAACATCTCTTAATTATATTTCATATTAAAAATTAATAAAACTATTTCTTATATCGGTATTTATCGTTTTTCCCTATTCCCTAGAAAAGTTTAGTCGTTAGAAAGTGAAAAGTAATGGTCATTCCACTAGCCTAGCCGTGCCGATGAGGTATATTAAGTACCCCAAGTTTTCTCGAATAACTCTTTTAACACTTTAATGGCCGCTGGTACACATGTCGTGCCCAACGCTTGGTGGCCGATGATACAGCGTGTGCACCATAAGCCGCCGATGGATACGAACGTTTGCACCACGTTTTCCTAACCTATTATTGGTCGCTGGCACTACTTATGTGTACTATTTTATATTTTTACTATATTCAGAGATTCATTTTTTTTATTTGGAAAATTAAACTTTGCTCACAAATTAAAAGTATATTTTACGAATTGAGGCGTGCATTGAATATCGCGTTTCGTTAAGGACCGGATGAATCTAATGAGCCGTAGCTTATAAGTCGCACCCTTAGGGATCTAAGGGTCGAAAAGGCGGTGCAATTCTGAAGCGAACAATTTTTTTAAAGGCCGATTCACCGCATCTTTTTTAATTATTTCATACGTGTGCTTGTGTTTAAGAATATATATGAAGTTTATTTTCGTGAACTCTCAAAAAATATTGCCGACCCCTGACGAAGTTCGCCTAGATGTATGCCCAGCCGCCATAATGTTAATATAAATCATACGTGTCACATTTTTTTTGTATTTGTTAAAAATTCTAACAGAATAAATATTATAAATAATCATTTTCCTTTATTGTCTGTTATTACGAAAAAAATAAACACAATAATATTCGCTGCTGTTGCCACGCGACCGATGTTTTTCCTCGCTCGCATCCGGTGCGAGTGAAACGTGCGAGTGACACGTGCTGCGAGAGCTCAGTCTGCGCTGAGACATCGTCAAGAGCATTGTCATTTACGCGTCATATTAATTTGTTAAAAAAATCCAAAACAAAATATCAATAACGATTTTTATTCATAGGATAATCCTTTTTTTTAATATCAAAATATTGATGAATAAATCATTAATATATTAACTGAAATGCTTGGGGTATTTGAGTTACCCCCTTCGGACGACGCGGTTATTTTCGAGCCGTCATGACAAAGCTAGTAATCTTACTATTAACTTTTTTGGCCCATAGTAATAAAAATGCAAAGATTGAAGAGACAGATTTGCGGGATTTTATCCTGTTTTTATTTAATGAAGAATTAAAATCAAATGAAGCTACCCAGACAGTCTACAATATTTATGGAGACATCTTAAATCCTTGATAGTGCTATAGATGTTTTCAAAAGTGATGTCGGTGAAAGACAAACCCGTCAAAAGTGATGTCGGTGAGACTTTGAACTCATTCGTCGGAATCCGCATAAAAAAATATCTGCTCAATGGTCAACACTGAAGGATAAATTAAGATTTTAATCTCTACTGTCTAGATATGAAACAGATCATTTAATTAGAAGGATTGTTTCCAGAGCAAGATTGTTATGAGAAGAAAACGTTATATGTCTACCCTTGGGCCATCATTGACTCAAAAGGGTACTTTTTTATTTGGTGGGATTTTTGGGGAATAATTCACTGTGAATTACAAAAAAAAACTGGTTAGACGGGTACAGCATAGATGTAACTTCTTAAAAAACGATCAGTTTTAAGAAATAATAAAGAAAAATTCTCCAACATAATGTAAGACCACACGTGAGAGGAACTACGTAAGGTAAAATAAAAAAAAGTAGATTTAGAAGTTCTGCAACATCACCTTCGGACTGTCACATTTTAAAATCAATAGAATATTAACTTAAAGATAAAAGAAACACTAGAATGCTACGAAAGAGGTATTAATGAAAATCATATACAGTAAGCCCCCCTATAACTTAAATTCCTATAACGTCCCCCCCTATAACGTTTGCGGCAGTTTTTTCCTATAACGTCAGAATTTTCATAAAAATATTTTATAATTTTATAAAATTAACTAATAAAATGTCGGTGTTGATCTTCCCTGCCTGCAAGTTGCGGGAAGATTAAGTCAGACAAAATACGAAAGGATATCGCTCATCGCACGAGTCAAGTCATTTGCGCTGGTAAACAAGTAAAAATGTAAAAAAATTAAAATGTTTGATGCACTGATCTCCTTCAAATCAAAAAATAAAATTACCCCCCTATAACGTCCCCCCTTATAACGTGGAACCTATCTGGACGTTATAGGACGTTATAGTTTACTGTATAATAACGTCAAATATTTAACAGAACAATATTGTAGTTTTGGTTTAAATAAACTTTTATCGCATAGAAAAATGACGTTTCTTTCCGCTTTACCTTATATATGTGTTTATAATTAATATTGTTGAATGAGATGTGTTGGTTAGTTTACAAGTCAAGCCGAATATATTCGACGGATGCTAGGAGGAGAAAATAAATGAACGAATGTCAATAAATGAATAAAGATTGAGGAAGAAAATCGAGAGCGTGGCGAAGGGATTACTGTTAACCAATTTGGAAACGGACCGGAAACGGAATGGAGATACCCTAATAAAGAAACGTCAATTTATTGCGCAGCCTCTTTATATATATATCTGCGCGGGGATGGTAAAACTTTTGATTAATTCCCAATTTTATCGAGAAACAATGACGGAAGATCTGACAATTTGAAAACAGATCGCAATTTATGCGGCACTATAAATCAAATCAAAAGATTAGACCGCGATCACAGGACAAACTTCCCTGGCAAACACAAGGAGCGGAGGAAATTAAGGACACTTGCCGAACTGAATTCAGACATCACGTAGACGCATTAGCGGAAAATCGGAAATTGCAAAATTGAAACGTCTCATCTTAATATTTAAAAAAAATGTTTATCTCGATCCATATTATATATCATATATACTATGTAAACGTTGTGATGTTTAGCTTGACCCTACTAATTTGGGTGATTAGCTGAATAAAATATATTTTCAGCACAAAATTAAGCTATAAAGCGGGCAGCGTCTCCAGAGACTCGTGTCCCTTAATTCGAAATGATGATAGACACGTTTCGCAGCGGTGATAAATTACGAAATTCCCGATCGTACATGCCAACACATTTTATTGATCGTCCGTATTCGTTCGGTCATCTCATTATTTTATTTATATATATATAATGAATCACTCCCGTAACTGAATTATCGCACCGCTCTCTAATATAATAAGCCAACCTGTTTCGGACGTCAGACGTACTTTATGTTTATTCGGCGTGTACTGAAAATGAAAAAAATATGCGCGAAAAATTCGGGGTCGAAAGCAGGCCATACGTTTTACTAGCACGAAAATAAAAAGAATTGAACGCCGTAAAACTGTTACGTATACACATGTATTATGTATGAACGTTTTCCAGTTTCCTACAAAAATGCAGACGTCGAATCATCAATCATCGAAACGAATCACACAAACGGCCGATATGCAGGCGGCCAAATAAGAAAATGTTATGATGAAAAAAAGATTCGTTCATTGTATATTGACGCAATGCGGATTCCAAATTTGCATATGTAGACGACTGATTCTATTTTTACACGGTCTTGATACAACACGATTAAAAAAAAAATATTTTATTAAAAAAAATATTTCATAATGTCGTAAATGTGAATAAGAACATTAATCAGAACATAATTTAACCCTTTGATTGCTGAAATGCGTTATAACGTTGTTTTTATTAGCGAGAAACTCTTGGCAGTCAAAGGGTTATGTATATTTAAGAGCAAAATATCTCCATTATGTATTTCTAAACTCCATATTTTAGCACTGACTCGGCAAAGTTTTTGATTGAAGGGTCTAGAAATATAAAATCTACTAAGAAAAACTTTTTCTCTATTATTATCGTTAAAAAAATTGATTAAAACTAAATACAAGGACTTTTATTTTCTTCTTGCACTGATAAATTTATGTACACTGTTATGTTTCATTTTGTTTTATTTAAAGAAAAGAAAAGAAAAGAAAAAAAAACAATTACAGGATGTCGACGAGCCGTAATTTGCCCAGACCTGGACTAAATTAATTAATTGAAATATTAAATTTAATCGATATTTTATTAAAAACACCTGCCGCATTACAAAATTTATAGATACATTTATTATTATTTGTTTACTAAATATTATATAATATTATATCCAAGAAAATTGGTAAAAAAATCTTATGTATCCTTTTCGTACCGTCTTGTCTATATATCGGCATGTCGCATCTAAAGAGTTAAAATGATTGACCGTATGAACACGTTGCGGTCCGGAGGACTCGAATACGCGTCCTCGCGGGCCAACGTAGCAGTACGGGGGACGCGTTTTCGAGTTTTGAGTCCTCGTTAGCGCTGATGTTAAACCAAAATCATTTATATTTCGACGTACGTTACACTTTGAAGTTTTGAACTATTATTTTTTTACGCAGAGATAATCTTTCTAAACACCAACAAAAAAATATTAATGCTTAAATGGTATGAGTTACTTCGGTTTATCTGGAAGTACTTAACTTTGCTATTGTTTCGCTAAATCCCATACGGTGACAAAACTCGGCGCGGAACCCAGCGGACCGGAATGTGTTAACATGACGATTCTTCAGTTATTGTGAGATTAAAGATTTTTCTGATGAAGCACCCCAAAAAAAAGAGGTTGAAAAAATCCGACTCTTAGTATCGAAGAATTATCGAGCCAAGCCGATACTTCATGGTCGCCATGGATACTTAAAGATACCTGAAAAAATTGGGAAATATTCAAAAAGAAGACATTTGGGTCCCTAATGCGTTGACTGAGAGAAACAAACACATGAGACGCGGTATCTGTGAGTCACTGAAGGAGAAAGAAGAGTCGCAACATCAGGTTTGATAGATTTATTGCATCCAAGCTCATTCTCCAAACCTGGCTCCATCGGATTATCAGCTTTTTCGCTCATTGGAGCATTATTTACGAGAGAAAAAAAATTAAATCAGAAAATAAGATAAAATCACTTGGCCCTATCTTGGCCTTGTTTTATAAGAAAGACATTTTAGATTCACCTAATAGATGGCAAAAGGTCATAAAAAATATTGGTAAATAATTTGTATAATGTGAAATTAGCGGACTGTTAACACATTCGCGCGAATTTTTACCAATGTTTTCGTAAAAATCGGGAATATTGTACGATATTCAATATAGAGTCACCATTTAGCAGTCAAAAGATAAATTAATGTCACAGGATTTTTTTAATAGTATATTTGCCTTGTATTTATCATGCGTAAACGCGTGAACGGACTGTACCCCGGACTTTGCTAGCCCGCGAAAACGCGTGCACGGACTGTAATGTGTTAAGTTTTATAAATGATTAAAAATATGAGTTTTAGTCTCATTAAAAAAATACGACATTACATTTGGAGCCTTCTAATATTTTAGAGAATAATTAGCCGTTTATGAGGTTATGGAAATTTAAGAATACATGATTTTTAAAAAAAATCCTAGATGCGGTAAAAGTTTTCGCCGCGGGTGTAAAAACTCGTTTTATTATGGAAAAAATACCAGTTGAATAAATAAGCAATAGATTCAAATAATTGAATGTATCTAATAGCCACTATAAATTTTTTATCACATTTTTTAAAAATCAAGAATAATTAACCAGTGTCATGGCTTGTAGGTAACATACATATTATTACGATAATGTAAGTTAACCTCGATAACCTGAATTCTGGGAATTCTTTATGACACTGACCAGGAAAAATATAAGTAGAGATATCCATTATTATATTCAGATGTTTATAAAAATGTTTATGTAGGTGGTTGGTTAATTAGATTTAAATAATGTAATACCATATATTCTTCGTTGAATAAATAATCATAAGCAAATAATATATATTTCAAACCAACTGAAATAATAATACAATTAAGCAGTGTCATGGTTTGTAGGTAACATACTATCAGTTCGGTAATGTAAGTTAACCGCGGCTTAGCTAAGATAATACCCGGATAGGTTAATCCTCCGGTGAAAATCTATAAATTCTGGGAATTCTCTAGTACTTTAGTTTCATTCTCTTACACGGGGTTGCGGATTAATTCGAGTCATCAATCTGATTTATTCCATGCCCTGAAATAATTATAAATGAAAAATATTTTATTCGTAATTATCCTTCATTTTTAATGGATAAAAATCGAAAGAAGAATCTTTAGCTTACTGAATAGTTTGAAACACTGTCCTGTTCTTATAGGGCTGAAATTATATAAACAATAACCTTGGTTAAACTAGGGATTTGACGATATCGTCACTTAAATGGAATTGAGATAACTTACATCCGAGTTCTGAAAATTCACAATTACCCTATTTTCCACAAAAACAAGATAATTATTGGCATTCCATGCCAAAAAAGATGTATAATAAAATCGTATTGATCAAGGGATATTCAATTAGGTAAAATCAGTATTACGTCATTTTCCCCGGACCAACGACCGGAAGGAAGGGCCCGGCGCTTTTGGCACAGCCGCCAAAAACTTGATACAATACGTCAGAACCTACCTAATAAATCTGATCCTCATACAAAATACAAATAAATAGCAAGGCTATCTCTGAAACAAAAACAATTGGCTGTATGACAAGGGTTCGACAATTTTATTCTGAAATAATTTAATTCCGCAGGAAAATTGCTTACATATAAGATAAACTTATGCCAGAGCGATTAATTAAAACGGAAAAATAAACAATTCCACTCAAGAAAATTGTTTTGTCGTCTTTTGACCCCATTGTGGAAATGTTCAATTTGTCTTTTTCAGACGGCGATGCCCATTAATCATTATAAACGACGTGAAAAATCTATAAAAAAAAAAGAGTACATGCTATCACTATTTAAAAAAAAATCAATAAAAATCGTAATTTGTAGCGGAGCGAATTTTTAATATAGCGAAATCTTCAGCTCCATATTTTATGATCGGAAATATTTTTTTTTTAATTAAATCACGGAGTAGGTACGCACTGCGAAAATGGAATTTTCAGCATCGGCGAGTGAGAAATGAATTTCGCTAAAATGAGATTTTTTTTGCATGGAAACCATCAAAATAAATAATGCACACACTTCACTCTGGCGTATTGCTCCGTCGTGCTATTTGCGTCTGAAAACGTATAGTTTATTTACATTTTCATGAATAATACAGAGATGCAAAAACACAATAAAAAAAAAATCTATACACACCTGGCTGTCAGTATTAAATACGTCATTTAGCACACATTTAATATATTTCGCACGTTTAATGACAGTATTTAATTCACGCAACGCTCTTATTCAACAATCGGCCATTTGCGAAGATTTTACCGGCGTTTTTCCCCCCAGCCATGACTTTTAACAATGCCTTAAATATGCCCGAGGGACCGCGAAGAATCCCACCTTCCCTCCGAAACCGTACTCGGAATAATGCGCGAATAATAAAAAGAGTTACGAGTTGTAAATTAAAATTAGCGAAAGCAAAAAAAAAACAAGATATATATCTCGAGAGCAATTGCCGCTGAAAAAAAAATATACATTTTAATTCACTTTTACTCATGGGATATGCATAAGCGATAAATTAATTGCTATACTGCCTCGTGCCATCGTTATGAGATAAAAATCATCAAGTATTTAGTTTTAATTAGTACTATACGTGTGTAAACACTTTCCAGCCGGTGAACTCCCGGCTGAGTAACGCAAACAACGTTAAAATGCGAAAACTGAAAATTTAATATCAAACTTTAC
>JAGXCT010033709.1:8897-50384 GCA_022495035.1 Philopotamus ludificatus | reverse complement strand
AAATAAAAATTATATTTATTTATTAATATATTCTAAATTGTTAATCATTGAATAGAGCCAGTTAATACAGGCCAAAGCGAGTTCATAGTTCATTATCGTTATACTCAGATAGAGTCTTCGGTATCGTGGCCTCGTTGTACGTACACACCGTGAAATTATTCGTACCCGCATAAATTCCATAATAAATTAACGCGACCAAAGGGTTTAGGGTGGAGATCCACGAAGAGGGGTGGGGACGATAACCGCAAATCCTTTGACGAATCATAAATGTCGACAGTGCCCATATTAAAAATTAACGTTGCGAAAATCCACGCCGTAAATTGTCTCAAAAATGGGCGAGATGTTTTGGCCGAAATTCCGGTCCACGCAAAATATTATCCTGATGGATCGGAACGACGAAACTCGCAATAGGGGCATGGCTGTGGGTATTCGTCGGACGACGCCCGTGACGCCCGCGTCCCAAAGCCGATATTTGCGAGAGCGTCGCTGATGGATGTTGCGAATATATCGGATGTTAACCCTTGCGATGCGACGATAAAAGTTGTAACCGTCGATGCTCGGATCGTTTTATAATGTGATTGGGTATTGTTGAGGAATTTTATGATCTAATCCCGGGATTGTCGGCGATATTCTTTAAATACAATTTTCCGAGATTGGATCTTTCATTTGGCGTCCACGTTTACTACAATTCATAAAAAAAACGATCGATATTTTAATTTTAAATTAAATTGATTTCCAAACTTTTTTGGAAAACTAAATAATACATATATTTAAAAAAATAAGGACACTCGAGACTTTTAAGAATTACCATGAGCCTTGCCAGACTTAAATGTCAGTCGAGGCCAAAGGAACCTGAGTTGTAAGGGCTTCTCTATCGCGGGGATCTAAGCCGTCTTGGTATGCGGTTTTTTTTAAAGAGTTTCCCTCTCTTGGCCATTGCTGGCATTGGATGTATTTCTTCAACCCATTTGGGATTTTATCCTCTCGACTTACTGATCAACAGCTTAGGGTTTTCCTTCCCAGGGCTTACTGGAATATATTAGAAGGACCCTAATGTAATGTCGTTTTTTATTAATGAAACTAAATCTCATATTTCTAATCATTTGATAAACTTAATTATACAAAATATTTACCAATATTTTGTCATCTATTAGGTAAATCCAAAAAGATGATAATCGGTTAGAGCTAGGTCCGGAGAATAAGCTAGATGCAATAAAGTCGGTTATTTTCAACCTTTACTTTCAGGGCAGCTTCATCCACTTCACAGAAACGTCCACTTTAGGCTCATTTTTTAAATCAATATTGCCTGATTTACATTTCCTGATGTTTAATGCTTCTCCATAAACATCGCAAATATTTTTTGTTGCCTCAGACAAACTCTCAAATGGCAATCGAGGGCAAAGGAATCTGTTTCGTAACAGATCTTCTTTCGCGTCCATACCGCGAGTACCCAAGCCGTCTTGGTATGCGGTTTTTTGTAAAGAGTTTATCTCTCTTGACCATTGCTGGCATTGGACGTGTATCTTCTACCCTGTTGGTATCGGATTTTATCCTCCCGACTGTATCCAGGCAAGTGGAAGGAGGTTTGCCTCGGTATTGTGGCAAGTGATTATTAACCCTGTCGCGCAATAGCAATCCTTTCATATTAGAAAGACCCTCTCAGAGAGGAGTCCCTATGAAGAAGGAAGAAGAGCAAAAGTATCGAGACTAGACCATTTATTGGTCAACAGCTTAGGGTTTTCCTTCCCAAGGCATACTGGTATATATAAATAACACATTTCCTACGGGACGAATCGCGGGCTAACTGGAAATTTGGCGAAACGTCGTATTTTACCAAAAAAAAATCATTACTCTTTTATTAATCAAGATATTGAGCCGAAAATTAAATTACTTGAACTTCAACATTAACTGGATAGTTAATGAAAAATAATTTATTTCTTATAGCAGCGGTCACTAGACGTTTTGGAGACGGGCGGATTTAATTTTTTTATAAAACATGTTTTTTTGAAAATGTGTGAAATTTCAAAGTTATTAGCCGTTGGGTCATTAGGACAGTCTTTAATTTTTATTATCCACAACATCATGTTGAGGAACGTCATAAATTAAGGAGAAAAATTCTGATATGACATCATTAAGAATTTATTAATTAAAAATAAAACTAAGTATTTAAAAAATAAACTACTAATAGTGAAATAAATAAATATAATCTTAAATTGTGTTTATTTTTCAGTAAATATTACACAATAACCTAGTTGTGTCGATGGGGTATATTTGGGCCCAAATTTTTCTCGAATAACTCTTTTAATATGAATCCTGTCCTAAAATTTGTATTTGTCCAAAAAAGTCTAAAGAATAAATATGAATAATCAATGACCTTTATTGTCCGCAATTGCCTTTTGTTTCCATTATTGCAGACGCAATGTTTTTTATCGCTTCGTACCGGATTCGAGCGATAAAAAACATCGCGCATGTGCAAGTGCGAGCGAGAAAAAAATTCGTGCTGTCCAAGTGTTAAAACCACATGCGACGAGCCGGGAGCCCTCAGTCGCGGTGGAACATCGCCGAGTTCGCACGATGCGTCATATTGATTAGTAAAAAATCCAAATTATCGACCGAATTATGAAGAATATCACGAATAACTATTTTTATTCTTAGATAGAACCATTTTTAAAACAAATGCCAATGTATTGTCGAAGAGTTTATCAATATCTGAACTGGAAATGTTTAGGGTAAATTTTCATACAAAATAGACCCCATCGGCCAGAGTCGTTGGTTTTGAGCCGCCGTAACGAACCGTTTAAAAAAATTGCCGTCAATTTTTAAACACACTTCTTGTAGAAGAGCAATAAAATATTTTAAATAAATGGTGTTATATGAAATTACAGTATTTACCTAAAATCTTTTCAAGGTCTGAATTTTTTTTCTATTGCTACAACTATCAAGGATCTAACCAAAAAAATAATATTTTAATAAAGCTAAACGTTGTAAAAGTTACAGCCAATCAAACGCATAGTGTCGGCTAGCGTGCGATATGCGCGCCCCGTACTTACACAAATACGCTTTGAACGTGAAATCCACGTCCCCCGTAGGCAATGTGTTAATATTAACTAGTGATTAATTGATTTATTTTTGATTCCCGTAATGTCTACACATATAATTATGTATTTATCCCTGTAATTGGATTAGTAAATTATTTGATATTTAAATATAGGGTAACTATAGTGTTTTTTAATAAAATTTATTTTTATTTATTCACGACATAACTTGGCAATGCTAGCCATATTGTGTCCTTATTTAATGACGTTTCAGCCTTCATATTCGACTAATTAGAGACTTTTAAGAATTACTTTAATCAAAATCCATGCTTTATTTTGCATACTGATATTATTTTTCGCAACTTATTGCTGGAAAAAAGCGTTTAATTTTCAATATTCCTTGACCCGTTTCCATTTTTTTTATTAGTTTGGAAATAAATCGAAACGGGGTGAGAATATTTCAAGAGTTTATTCAAATGCGGGTTATTGGGTCGCAAGTTTAATTACGCAATCGATTCCGGAAGCCGAACGTCAAATCTGTCGACGGGATATTCGGCGGGAATTTCTGCGCTCCCTTTTTTTGGCGCGAAAAAAACGTAATTTCCGGTTCACGTTTTTAATGGGGGCGCTGCGGTCGAGGGTCAGGCGCCGCCAACCTGTGGTGTCTGCGTGCTGCGACTGTAAATCATTCTGCTTATCTCAATCCTCTGCAAACCGCCACTTTATGCATGGACCGGTCAAATTAACCCTTTGGTAACGGGCCGGGGTCGGCTACATACAGAATCCCTGATATATCTGCTTTCACTAATCTTTTGCTGAAAAAACCTGCTACGTATATTCATTCATTCGACGCTAATTTTTAATAGCAAAGCTTAATATTTTTATTAATCCTACAGAGCATAATTGCGAGAGAGAAAAACAGAGATAAAGAAAATGAGGTCGGAAAATTGGGCACCCTAGTTTATAAAATGGAGTTCATTAAATTAACCAAAAATAAGTACAGCAACATATTTATTCTAGCTAGAAGAGTTGCTAGATATTAGGGATTTTTATTAATTTAAAAATAGTAAGCCTTGATATATAACCAAGGACTTCGACAGAGTCTGGCATGAAGGACTACTGCACAAAATTAAAAGAAATCTCCCTTATTTTTTTAAAATAATCTTTAAATCCTATTTATCAAATAGACGTTTTCACGTCAAGCAAAATGGTGAAAGAACCGTTCTGTATCCGATTAATTCTGGAGCTTCATTGAGAAGCATAGTTAGTCTAATCTTGTATTCAATATATACTGCCAATATGCCCAATACCGAAAATACCCTGAACCTCCTGGCATCAGACGAGGATCCAAACAAAGCATCCGAAATGCTTTAAGAAAGTCTGATAAATATTTACCGTTGGCTAAAGGTGTGGAAAATTATACCAATTCATCATCAAATTCATCGTCTTCGGAAAGTGCCCTCATTTTAGAATTGATGGTGAGCTACTGTCCCAGACAGGCTCAGTTATATACCTAAAAAAATGCTTAGATTGCCCTATAAACATATAATGCATACCAGAAAACAATTAGGGATAACATCTCTAGCCTTAGGGTAAGGGCGAATCCTTGCACCTGTGAGAGTCGAAGGGTACAGCTTCGAGGCCTTCCAGGAGTTCACATATCTCGGCTCAATTATTATAAATAACAATGAAACCAAATTAGAAGTACGAAGAAGAACCATGCTGGCAAACCGGTGCCACTTTGAACTTCAACAGCATCTATGATCGAGATTCCTCTCTCTTTCTTTAGTCGGCACCCACATGTCTGAGGACCGTGGCCATTCTTATGCCAAATATTCTTGATTTTGGCTCTTCGGTCTCTGTACCTAGCATCTAGCTACTACGGTGGAGCCCGTGGCGGTCACTTGGTCTCTTTAACGGATAGGCGCCTTGCCCCTCCCCCTAGATCCTTGTACGTTTCCAAGTACGACGAGCTTCTCCAGGCTTTTGTTTTTTCTAGCGAGATGGCCGAAGTATCGCAGAACTCTTTTAAGACATTCTTTTGTACCCAGGACCCTTTTAAGACATTTTTTTCTTAAAACGCGTGATGTTAAAACATAATGCTAGACTTTGTTAAGAAAGGGGAAAAGGTAGTGGAAAAATGGCTTTGCACAACTCTTCGAAAGTTGATGCAAAGCGAGCAAATGCCCTGTAGAAAATTACACCGCTGACCAGGTCTGTGTCCGATAGGGCCCTTCATGGAGGGGGCCCTATCGGGTAGGAGAAATGCCGCATCAGACAGCAGCTAGCGACGCGCAGCATCTAGGTAAGGACAGTACCACAGAACGTGACTGTACTCGTGACAGACGTGACCACACCAGCAGTGTGGATATGCTACTAGGTTATTTTTTTTAAGTTTAGCCTTAAAAATACCGTGGCCAGTCAGGAATTGACTGACCCAAAAGTCTGGGAAGAACCAGATACAATTAAGCCTGGCTCTGATATCGCGAAAGAAGAGATAGGTGGTCCGCCATTTGAGGAAGGAATCCCACCTCTCGTGTTCCCTAGATTCGCCAAAGATTCAGAAAGACAGGAAGACTTGTTAACCATAAGCCTTTTTTGCGGCTGACTGTTCCACATTCTTGACCAACCGGAATCTGGGGGAAGAATTTCACTTCTCCTGCTACTGATTTGCGTGATTTTAAAGTTGCTAAGATTCGCCTTCGATTGGGAAAATTGTAGTGGCGCCTACGACAACAGGACTGTTTTTTTTAAGCAAAAACTGACAAAACAAACAAAAACTATTTTAGGACATGTGATTGAAAGTCGATCGTCTTTTCGTTCCCATTTCATTTAAGACAGACACGTTTGTGCATTTAGCGCAATACGGTATTCTCAGCAGACGTCGCCAGAACCACATTTCAGAGGCGTCAACTTTCCTCCTAATGTTCTCCTTTATGGTCCAGGTTTCTACACCGAAAATAAAAATTGAGAAAACCAGATTTTAAAAGTCAAGCTCCATATGACCCTCATCAGGACTCATCAGCAAGGAACAGAAAAGGTAGTACAGAAAAGGTGGTAGTCCGTAGCAGCAAAATCTGGGGAGTAAGGTGGGTGTGGCAAAATAGACCAGTTGAGCTCCAGAATTTTTTCTTGAGACACTTTTGCCGTGTGTGATCTGACGTTATCGTGTAACAGGATAACGCTTTTCCGATTGACGAATGCAGGACGCTTTCCAGTAGTTCTTCATAAACTCTTTGCAGCTGCGTATGTCTCGTGATGGATTATTCCTCGACGATCCCACCATATACACAATATTTTTTTTTTGCCATGAATATTGGCTTTAGCGTTCGGTAGGGGTGGGTGGTCGATCATTATCCAACCATTGTCTTTTGCGGACAATATTTTCAGGTGATTCATTTTTCAATCCCCGTTATTGTCCCATCCAAAAAGGCTCGATTTTATGCCGTTAGAGAAGGTAATAGACATTCGGTTTGCCTTATTCCGGTCACTGAGATTATGTTCCAGCAATAAACTGTAGATTTTGACGTATTAAATCTCTATCAACTCCCTTGTCGTTTGACATAGATTTTGTTCTGAAATTACATTTTAAATGTTGTCATCGAAGTCGGAAGGGAGACCTTATTTTATCTTTTAAAGACTCATCTTTGGAACGAAATTTCACAAACTAATTTTTAACTACCTGATCGATTATCAGGCTTTTACCTCTAGCACTAGTGCTTTGTTTGATTTCCCAAAGCACATGACGAATATGCACTTTTTGATTCTCAATTTTAATGGTTCGTACACCGTTGAAACGTCCACCACACTAAGCAGTTGACGAATGAGTGACAAGCCACTTATCTATCTAGTGAAAACAAAAATCCCCTATTCAGGTGACTCACTGCGAGATATTGATAAACAATAGAATAGAAATTATGACTCAAGATATAAATATTAAAAATTAAAATTTTCAAATCGGCCAGTTTCCAAAAAAGTTTAGTGACCCCTGCAACAGGATAAATATATATTTTGTTGCATTAACTAAGCAGTAAATGCTTAAGTTTCAGTAATTACATTTTTGACGCAATATCTTGAATAATAAAAGAGATATGATTTTATATGTAAAAAAACGTCATTTCACGATTCGCCTTGGAGGCAATGTGTAAAGGTCTTTATTTACATTTTTTTTTTAATTTTTAAACGATCAATGACACTTGTAAAGTTTTAAAATATCACGATAGATGTTTTCGATAACTTGTGTTGCTTCATTAGCCTTCTTCCTTCGATCGAACAAAAACAGAATACAATGACGCAAGTGCGTCTCATCAGTTGTTGGCCTCGATATCTGTCTACTTAAGGGTACAATTTTTTTTACAAAGAAACCATAAACTTACAGCTTTTGCTTTAATATAATATATATTTTAAAAAGGTAGAAATATAAACAGTTTATTTATTTAAGCTTTACATCAATAAAGCCATTTTTAATTGACCATTTCTATACTATTTACTACAGACCTCTACAACTTACATTGCTGTTCTTTATGAAGATCCAACAGTTATTCCATAATCCTTAACTAAATCCTTTACGTCCTCTCTACAAATCTCTAATTCTACATAGGTTAATGGAAACTAACTCTACATTTATGTCTAACATTACAACGTTCCAAATTTAATATGTTTAAATATTAACCTAGTAGTATTTTATTTGTTTCTGATTTTTTTGATCCCATTTTTACTGTGGCTGTGAATTATTACGCAATCGACCAAGCGGCAACACCGATGAATTTTCCGGCATATCAATCAGTCTCTGTCATATTTCCACGACCGAAACTCGACTAACAGTTTAAGGGAAAATTCGGTCGACAGATTTTGTGCGAAAGAGGAATGGGCCACGCCCTGCATTTAATATAAGTTTCATACTCGAGCTGAAACATTTGCACCCCTCATAAAGTAGGCATTAGTTCCGGTTTCGGCACAAAGTCAAGGTCCTTTGCAAAGTCAAGGAACTTTACCGGGTTATGGCTAATGTACACATTTCCAAGGCAGATTGCCTCTCGTTTCCGTATTAATATCAACTGCGATTATATTTAGAACGATCGTTTAAATTTAGCGGCACGTTTTGGATTAATTTGTTTGTAGAGATTTTTTTCATTCGAAAATATATCTGTATTTCAGCTGAAAATTGTGACAAAGTATAGACATATATTTGAATTGAATAAAATTGAGTTTTATGCCATGTCTCATTTTGCATCGCATTATAAAATCTGTTTTAAAACATCTCGTCTTGTCCCTCTTTTCATCAGCATTTTTTTTTTATTTTTGTGTCTTGTTTTTGCAAAGAGGGGTTGCGAAAACATTAATCTTCTGATATTATAATTTGTTATTTATCACGATTGTACTGACAAGAAAGACTAGTAGGTACAAAATCTCATTTGCTCATTTTTTTGTCGGTGCCGAAGATTATACCGTTTCAACATGCTCTTTAATATTTATGAAGTGGCAAGAAAGCAAGGATAATACATTAAAAATATATTATATATATATATAAAATGTATTTTTTCATATTAATAATATCTTTATCATAATCTAAATTTTATCTATCCATTTAAATTAATAAATAATGATATTTATTTTTGATACAAAAAATTGTCTATCTAAAAATAATAGTTATACATTTTTTATTATGTATTAGAATTTTTAAATAACTCAAGTTGTTGATTAAAATTTATTAGGGTCGTTAAGTAAAGAGCTAAATTTTATCGGAATTATTTTTTACAATTCTGATCAAATTTTTTATCGATTCCTCTGAAAAACAAGATAAATTTATTTCTATGAGAGTTAGTAAAGCTATTCAATTAGTTGAAAAATTATTTCCTTTTTAATTTTATCTATCTGAATTTGTAAAATATGAATTTATTTATTGTTTTAATGAAAAATGTTATATTAAGTATATTAAGTAAAATTAATAAATATTCAATAATATTTTAGCATAGATTAGTGTTCATTATTATCTTATTAATAAATATTGATGAATTGTTCATCAACGCCCTGTCATTTATTTATAAAAACGGATTATATTAAGAATAAAAATAGTAATTAAAATTAATATGACGCGCAAGTGACATGCGCACAAAGCGATGTCTCGCCGCAGACTGAGCTCTCGCTGCACGTGTCACTATTACGTTTCACTCGCACTTGGCATATTGTCCTGGATTCGAGATATAAAAACATCGCGCCGTAACAGTAGCGAATACTGTAGTTTTAATTTTTTTTCCGCAAATAGGACAATAAAAGTTAATGATTATTTATAGTATTTAGTCTTTATACTTTTTTAGACAAATACAATAAGTGTATGACATCTAGGATTTATATTGAAAGAGTTATTTGAGAAAAATCAAAAACTTGCAAATATAGCCCATCGGCACGACAGGATTAATAACTCTAAACCTAATATAGTATTTTTCAGTGGCGTACGGTGGACTTGATGTTGGGTGTGCTGAATGTGGAAAAAAATACTGTTTTTTTTTAATGAATTTTATTATTATTTATACAATAATTCTATTATTCGTTTTTACGACATTAATTTTTAAGAAATATCCACGGAGAAAAAAATACTCATAAAACTAGAACAAAAGGGCACACTTTACGATAATTCCATCTATAAATAATAATAAAATTCGTTAAAAAAAACTGTATTTTTATTTATATATTTTTTTCCACATTCAGCACACCCAATATCAACACCACCGTACTCCCCTGGTATTTTTATCCCCTGATTTTGGAAAATCTAAAATAAATGTTGTCTATTTTTGTATCAAATCATTTATTTGCGTCATAAAATTTAGCGAGTTTATTTTACCTGGTACACCAATCTCGATTTACGCGGTTTCACTTTTACGCGGTCAGAAAAAACAATATTTTTTTTAAGAAATCAAACATATTTTGTGGCAAGTGTCACTCAAATGCATATATTGCATCAGATTACTCCCACTTCAACGACCAGACGTCTGTAACCCCCTCCATTGCGCGTGCAGTACGTCAAATATTGTTGTAAGCTTAACATCTCTTGCAAAAACTTATAAACTTAATTAATCCACTGTTCGTACAATTAAAAAAAACGAAATCACCTCCGGATCCCTGGTCAGTTTTAAATATACCGCATACGTTAGAGATGTTATAAAATTTAAATGTCGATTTATTAAATCTATTTCTTAATAAAATTGTATTTTTTTTATGCCTCGTTTTACGCGGTTTTCTGGAACCTATCCCCTTACTTTATATGAACTCGAAGTCTCGATTTACGCCGATTTTTATTTTCTGGAACCTATCTATCATTTTTGTATGAAGTCTCGATTTACGATATTTTTAATAGATTAAATTATTTACATCAACTTTAACAATATATCTATATATATTTAATCTATGCACTTTTAAATATGCTTTTTATTAATAGTTTTCTGGCTTCTAAGAATATTAAAAATTTAATTTCCAATTAAATTTGTAAGATATTAATTTAATATCTATTCGTTTTCAGTATTTATTTAAGATATAATTTTTAAATAATCATATTCAGAGCACGCGCCACAGAATTTCGCGAGTTTTCTTTGCCTGTTTTTTTTTTGATACGCAATATTTAATATAATTAATATATATTTTATAAAGAGTTACATTGTTTATTTTTCTAATTAAAATTGTTCAATCATGATGTACAAGTATTTTATTTTATTCATTATATATTCCTGACTGAGTTTATTAGATGAAAATAATTTATTTGCGCCATAAAATTTTAGAGTTTATTTTACCCGATTTTTTGAAGATCATATATCTATTTATATTTAATTTATGTACGTTTCAATACACTTTTTATTAATAGTTTTCTGGCTTTTAAGAATAAAAGGAATTTAATTTAAGATATAATTTTAAAAATATCATATTCAGAGTACGCGTCACAGAATTTCGCGAGTTTTCCTCGCCCGTTTTTTCATATCCATGTTTTTTTATACGCAATATTTTATATAACAATTTGTAGAATAAACGTGTTTGTATTGTATTAATGCACAATATATTAAATGAATATTAAACTCGTCTTGAAAAAATATTTTTACAATTTCCTGACATATGAAAATAAATTTTCCCCTTAGGAATGGCTCGCGAAATTTTATGGCGGCGACTATATTTATTATAATGAAAATATTTGTTTAGATATATATACAGTATAGCATTTTCCGTGTTAATTAACAAACAGATATATATCACTCCTCGTTGCTTTTAATTACTCGTTAAGTATCGATTCTACACGTTTAGACGTAGACGTAGGTTCGTGTTTTTTTTCTTAATTAATCAACGGTGTCTATGACTAATTTAATTAATGAATTCTCGCTTGTCTAGTGCTCAATGCAATATATAACCATCTGACAATGATTAAGTCTCTGACAAATCTCTCCACGTGCGGTCGAGTGTAATGGCTTGCAGGGAATAGCAAACATACATATGCAAATCCCTCGTGTAACGACATTCGTGATAGGTAACATGGGCTTACGATTATTCGGGAGCGATTTTCTCGACGGCAATTATGGCTATGAAAATTACCCCGACGCACAAATGAGAAATTAGCCGCCAAAGTATCCCCCGGCGACTTGCTGAAAATTTATTTAGTTCGCCTCCCTGCGGTGTGCAGTAAATAAAAAACGATAGAAATGTACCGAGTGCTTAGTTCGGCCATTTGTTTTCCCATGTCGCCACGCCTCGGCATTCGTGGCACTGGGACTCTGGTATTTGATGTCCCAATTAATCTTGTCGTTGACAAATTAACGCTAAACACCACACAAATGGCTGTCTGCGAAATGTATCCGGCTGCGGCCATCAAGAGCGAATTGGCCATTGACGAATTATGATGGGGTGAGCCAATATCTGGAGCGAATCGATTATCGCCAATGGAACGGGGGAAATTCTATTAGTCACGGTTTTCTATTGAAATTTTCATGTTTTTTTCCTATCGTCTCGTATGGGTTTTCTCTGCGTACATGTTGTGCCCAGTTTTCCGTGAAAGTTTTAAACCGCAGGGAAGCCGGCATCGCTGAAAGTTGGAAAGTGCTTTCAAGGTTTTCGGCTTACAGTCAACGACTCTGTGTGGCAAATCGCTGAAAATAAACGTGTTAACTTGAGCCGTGTTCGATTACTCTTCGAATGTCAATTGCTGAAAAATAAATCTTGCAAACAACATTATTTTTTTATCGCATATCTCTCGATATCTTATATTACGGCTCAATGAATTCGTGGAAAATATCTAATCATGTCCTCTTAAATATTTAAATAAATATTAATATAATTATTAGTACCGGCAAAAATTATCTAAAAGACTTTTCGTAGATCTAACATTTAACATATTTATATTAGGTATTTTTCATCTCTAAAAACTCGTCTTGATAATCATCAGAAACGTTTATACAAACCATATAAATGGATGCTAACTAATTCTATCTCTTTATCGCTGAGTTCAGGAAAATAGTGGCTCATTTTATTTTCCAATGCTGAAAAATTAAATTTCTTAAAAATACCTTGCTCGTTGCCATGTTTTAAACTTAGCAATATTGTTTAACCAATTCAATTTTCGATTAATTTGTATTACTTACTTTTATATGAACTTTCATTTTATTTAGCTGTCTGAAAATGTCCCCTTAATAGACAAGGCATATAATACATTCCTTATTATTTAGCCAGACCAAGTCAAACATTTCTTGAACATAAAAAAAAATTATGTCATCTCTTATCTCATATACTCGCTCAGTCTTCTTGATAATTGAATGTAAAATATTTGGGGGTGCTGCGGAATATTAAAATTTGAAAACGTATATTTTGCTAATATTTTATTTTTAATAAAAAATATAGGAGGAGGTAAAAATATTAAATAATATTAACAATAATAAAATAAGCGACAAGCGGCTCAAAAAAGAAGTGGTGAGTCAGTATGACTGCACCGAGTCACGGCGCTTAGCAGCGAGATCCCCCCCCCGCACTCCGCTACCGGGCCTCATCCGTCCGATACACAACGCTGGCAGCGCTGAAAAGCTAACAGCGCTCTTGCACTACATTGCGCGGAGTAACACTGACCGCTTAGACAGACACTGACAAGATAATTAAAAATAAATTTATATTTTCGTGTACATTAAGTCGAGTGTTGTCGTGTGTTGTAATTGGACGTGGTGGGGATGGCAGTTGAGAATTAAGGCTTCATAGTTTCTATGGAGCTATGAGAAGCTAGGTCGTTATCCAGGACCAATTCGGTAACCTATGTGCTACAGGAGGTGTCGATGTCCATTGTTTGCCTATAATTCCATCTTCTGTGCGATTATAGGGCACGCAACTGGATGTTGGGCTCACCCATGTTCGTTGTCATATATTAGTATAATCATTTTATCGAGGCATCACTGTTAATTATTGCTGGCGACCTTCCGCTCGACTTTGAAATCCAGAATCAGCTCTTGATCAGTGGCAGGAGAAGTGGGATTCCTCCCCCAAAGGGTGGACTACCTATCTTTTTTTTGCGATATCAGAGCCAGGCTTAATTGTAACCGGTTCTTCCCTGACTTCTGGGTCAGCCAATTCCTGACTGGCCACGGTAATTTCAAGATTTAAAGAGTTTAAGCTTGAAGCATCTCAAAATTGCTGATGTGGGCACGTCTGTCAGGATTACAGTCACGTTTTGTGGTCCTGTCCTTACCTAGACGCTGCGCGTGACGACCTAATCTATGTTGTCCGAAGCGGCATTTCCCCTAGGGTTTCCCAGTGGAGGACACATGGACCTGGTCAGCAGTGTGATTTGCTACAGAGCATTTGCTGGCTTTGCATCAATTTTCAGTGAGTTATTCAAGGCTTATTTTCCTCTTCCTTCTCCCTTTTCTTAAGAAGTTTTAATATTATATTTTAACATCACGCGTTTCAAGAAAAAACTGCTTTTGTTGCATTGATTGAACCAGTCCCACGCCGGTATATACTATTGTGGGTGGATGGCAAGTGATGGAACTGTGTCGGACCGGTCTGACACAGCTTCATCCTGGGTACCAAAAGTACAGGAGGTGCCTGTAGCACTCGATCAGAACGTGAATACAAATACGAATTGGCCCTAGCCTCGTCTAATTATTATTGTTACAATCCGCGCGTATTCCTGGACTTATGGCTGGCCACCTGACTCATGTTCAAAGAGCCAAGATAATCTAGAGTAGTCCTGACATTAGGATTGAGACGGACGTGTCTCTGCTGAAAATCGTGGAGTGTCCTCCAGGTGGCAAAGTCCCGCCTCAGTGCTAGAAGGCTACTTAAATTAGAAGGGTACCGTCCCTGGATCCATTGCTATTAATAACTGATTTTTATCATAATTGATTTTTATGATCCAAAACTATTGATAATATAACTGACAGTGTTTTGAAGCCAATGCTCTACGATGGGTAATACAATTTATTCCTATGACATTTCCTATTGACTTCCTAACATCATTAAAGGATATTAACCTACAAACGATTTTATTATTGAAAGAAATTTTTAACTTCTTCTAAAAGATCAATTCATCAAGTTCAATCGATTCCACAACCCGATCCTTGATGTCAATTGCCATCTCACTGATTCTCCTTCAGATGTATCTTTCAGTCTTGTTTGATAGTGAAACTGCTGCAAGTATCTTCTTCAATCCATCTCCAATCAATTTCCTAATACAATTTCAACCATTCTGAGAGCACAGGGTTTAATAAATGTTTCAGTAATTTAGAAATTGACTCCCTAGAGTCCTAAAAATCCCCCCAGTGTGAAAAAATTAAGGGTTTCAATTCCATTAAGGTCACAAAAAATCATTTCGATTTTGAAATTAACACTGATAATGATATCCTGATTCAAATCCAAGATTTTCCACCTTGAAATTATCAGGGAGACTTCTTGACGTCTATAGTCTATAGTGAAAGAAAATAAAACGTCTGAAAAGTGGATAAAATGGATATTTTTGTATATTTTTCATGATGGCAACACGTGCCCTCACCCGGGAACAATGACTCGTGATAAAATTCAGGAGCTGAATTGGGAGGTTTTTCCCCACTATCGTTATTTACCAGACATTGATTCATTGGATTACCATCTCGTCTGGTCAATGAAATATAGCTTTATACCGTGTAAAAATATATTATGACCTAAATAGTTTAAAATCCTTGTCAGTTTTATTCATAAAAGAGGTATATATTATACAAATCAATACATATCTAATATGGGAATTAAGTACAAAAAATGCAAACTAAGCTTTTCATTCAGTTTTCAATTAAATTGTCAATAAATTGGACATTTTTTGTGATATTTATTGACGCGAATAAAAAATGTCCAGTTTTACAGAATAATATCAGTTTTAACTAAGCGGATTGCGTTACGTTTTAATTATAGATATGTATCAACTTTATTAATTAAATAATTTATTTCACATTTTGACTTAAATAAAATTAATCTTTAGAAAAATACTAGGTTTATAATAAAACCATCTAAAAATATGAATATATGCTATTATTAATTTTGTGAAATATTATTTACATAGTCACATCGTCACGGCGTCTCGAAACCAACGGCTCTGGCCGATGGGTATATTATGTATGAAGTGAATGTATAAAAATATACTCCAGGCATTTTAGGTCAAGAATTGAAATTGAAAAAAAATAATTATTGGCTCGGCGCATATGGTTTCTCAACTTGCACAGCACGATATTTTTCTCGCTCGCTCTTGCATATGCGCGATGGTTTTTTTTGCTCATATCCGGTACAGAGTGATAAAAAACATCGAACCCCTATTACAATTCTATCAATGTTTTATTTATTTTTTAAATCTATAATAAAAGAGTTATTCAAGAAAATTCACAAACTTGGGGTCACAAATAACCCCTTAATTTGCACGGTTAATATTCCAATATATTTTTTAAACAAATAAATACTAATTAAAATAAATCCTAATGCAATGATCATTCAATAAACACAAATAAAATTAACGAATAAGGGTAAAAATAAAATTAATACGAGTAAATATAAAGTAAATACATGCATTTTTTGGCAATAGGTGAAAGAGTTCCTTGAGAAAGAGAACTTGATTGGAATAAGAGTTCTTGTAATTAGAATTTTCTGAAAAATACTACAGTCAAAGTATGTAAAATTATAAATTTAAATTATTTAATAATTCTTAATTATTTTGGCAATAATTTAATTAATTCGAAACTATCTGTAAAAACATGTAAATTATATTATTTTTTTATTAAAATTATAACAGGATTAATACGTTAAAGTCGGTAGTATCTCCTGATTATGTTTCTCCATGTTTCAAAGTATCTGGCAAAGATTCGGCTCAATTTCGACACAATCCCCCTGTTGCGAATTTCAAATTTCCACGGAAGTCACCGGCTCTCGGGCATTGTGTTTTCAGAAATTTGCTCCGGAGCTGCTGATTAATCAATTAAGTTTTGTAAGCCAAAGTGTTTGTCGCCTCGGAGGCATATTAATTAGGAGTTTATTAAATTCTGCAATGTTATTCTAATTCGGCACAAAAATTGAACCCCTGCGAAACTCTTTCGGCATAGGCAAACTTGATTGTGGAATTATTCGCAAGACAAAATAAATGTTCAGCGAGTCGAAACTGTGTAACGACGTTAAGCTCGCCGTTAAATTCGGCACATTCGGGGAATTTGACGTGCAAATTTGATTGTTAACGGAACAGATGTTTAATCACTTTTCGAGGGGGAGGGGGTAGCGCCGACAGGTGTGGTGACAGGGGCTCGTTTAGAAATTTGCCATTAAACGTTTTGATGACATGTCGTGATTGGAATTGTTAAACAGCGGGAAAATATATTCGATTTTCAGTACAGATTAATTTTCAGATAAATGTAAATAACATTTACTGTTTTGTTAATTAATTATTTAAGTAAAAAAAAAACTGATTGAAACCGATTGAAGTTACAAAAGGAGTTGCGAGACTTTTGGGAACATCTTGTATATTAAAAAATGTCAAAAACAGTTCTAGAATATCTCTAAAACTTCAACGCATCATCTGTCTCCAATCGACTGTGAAAGACAATTTAAAAAATATCAGAATAAAATGGATAAGAATTATGACATTATGGATAGTTGTCTTTTGACAACAAATGCCCTTGATGGTTTAAAATAAAAGGGCTATGAACCATTAAATTTTCGGTTTTGGTTCATTTTAAAAATAATTAATAAGAGTAATTTGTTCTTATAATTGTTATTTTTTTTTAATATGTATCGAACCGATATTTTTGGGTTCAATTCCGGTCTGAAGCCATGTTTAACCCATCCGTAACGGCGGTTCGAGAATAGCTGCGTCGTCCGAAAGGGGTAGTATTTCAAGTCAAGATATAAATTTATACTTCATCAATATCTTGACATAGTTTTTTTGATGTATAAGAAATACAATCTTATACCTATTTTAAAAAATATCGAGAAATGTATTAACCAATCCATCAAGGAGGCTCAAAAACAACCAAGTCGTCCCAAGGGGGTCTATTAGAGACCCCAAGCATTTCAAGTCAAGATATTAAAAAATTCTTTGTCAATATCTTTAGATATTTTTTTATTAATGAATTATTCTAAGAATAAAAATAGTTGTTTATGATTTTTATAACAAATCAATGTGACGTGTAAATGGCATCTTGCAGCACGAGTCATTCGTACTTTTCACTCGCACTTAGCACATCGTACCGGATGCGAGAGAGAAAAAACATCGCGCACCTGGCAACAGCAGCAAATACTGTTGTTTTTTTTCCCACAATTGCAGACAATAAAGGAAAATGATTGTTATTAATATTTTTTTTAGACGAATAATAAAAGTTTGTGATATGAGAATAGGATTTATATTAAAAGAGTTAAAAAAAAATCAAAAACTTGAAGTACCCAATATCTGCATCGGCACTGCTAAGAGTTAAAACAACATTTCTAAAATAGTGATAGGAAGCTGAAGTACAAGTCAATGCCAGAAAGACTTCCGAAGATGCATTGGACCTAGGGCTTGCATTACCGGTTTACCGATAAATCACCAAAAATCGGAAAATTTATCGGTAATTAACTATAATGATTTTATCAAGAAAAGAAGTTTAAAAGAGCTTACTTTGCAACGAGATTTCAAAACTCGGTGGAATTCCTTCCTGAAAATGCTGAAACGATTTTATAAAATTAAAAATGCGATCGTAAAAAGTTATAAATCTATATACAGCTGACATAGCACTAAGATTTATGCTTGATGAACTGTCTAAATACAGTACTTTTTTAGCCAAGGAATTTAAAAAAGCGCTAATAATTCGAATAAAAAAAGAAGGAAGATATATTTCTATGTGGTTAATTATCTTAAAGATCCTGATACAACAAATGATTTTGACGAATATGGAATATTTTAATAAAAGTAGCCACATACAGTTATACTTTAATCATCTAGTCCACGTCTATTTTTTTTTTATTTACCGGTAAACCGGTAATGTAAGATTTTTTTTATCGTTTACCGGTTATTGCAGTTTGACGGTAAATTGCAAGCCCTATTTGGACCTATTGGTGTTCAATGGAATGTGAACGATACACAACGTCTATGGCTTTCGATTTTGGTTCTTAGATATTTTTTTGCGATTAAAACCCATCCGTTTCTTCTAAAAATGATCTTTGCAAATAAATGGGGTTATTTACAATAATCTAAAACATAAATTCCTAAATTATTGTGCCCCATGGACATCTTGGCGCTCTTTTTTCCCCCATTGACCTCGTCTCTTGCCTGTCTAAGATTGTTTTTATTTTATTTTTAAACTTACTCTGCTTACTTTTACTATACCAGTTATTTTTTATTAACTAAAGTTAATTTTTCATTCATTTATATGACTACAATGGATAGATGGATGACACAACATAAAGATTCCAAAGCGCCATTCACTAATAAAAAGATTCTAAAAATGCAAGGGAATTGAGTTACTGACTCCTATTCAGTCAGAAGAAAGAGTCAGAAACTTATTTGTTTATAATTAATTAGTTACCTAAAAGCCATAACACTGGATTTTATCTATAAAAACAATTCATATAGTAAAATAATTTAATCTTTTGCTGAAAACTGAAAATTTCGCCCAAGTAAAATAAATAGGAGCACGTAGAAAATTTATTTCGTTGATTGTTCAGCCTAAATAGACTCCGATCATCCCCATTTTATTTTCTCCATGACATCGATACCCTGGACATCAGATATAGGTGTCCATATGGACCACTTTGGGAATCACTGATCTAACAATTATATATATTATTGTAAATTATTTTAGACAGTATTTTTATTCTATAAAAATATATTTAATATTTATGTGTAATACAATTTTTTATTCTAATTGTTATTAAACTGTATGTAAAACGTCTCGGATGAAATATGGAGAGTGGGATTGAGAACGCGCACCTGGTGAGCGCCACGTACATCATAAATCTCTCTGAGTTTCTTACCTTACCTTTTCCTTAACCTGAAGTACCATATGTACTTACCAGACCTCCTCTAACAAGATGATAACCCTTTACATCCATACCACTCCACGTCAAACGCGGAGCCCGCCATTTTTCGACGGATATCATCCCGCGAAGAGATATTCATATGGAGATGAGATCTCAATGGATACTCATTTAACATAAATACACAAAACACATTTAAAATGAAATAAAATAAAGAGATATACGTGCTTTGTGCGAAAGGTCTTAGTACCTTCTCCGTGTATGGCCATGACTTCAGTGTTTAAGCCATTAGTGCGGAATTGGTCCCGAGACCCGAGAGGGTCCGAAAAATCTTATAAATTTTCTCGGGGATTCGCCGACTCACGTTTTATATCATTTAATGGCCATTACCGATATAATTTAACAGCAATTATTTAAATTTATTATTTTTGCAAATATTCGAGATACACGAGATAACGAGGCGTCTTTATTCCCATCCGAGATCACGTGGGCTACGGAAGGATCTTGGCCGGCTTTGGCGGTGTTACTTCTTCATCCTTTTGCCACCCAGCTGTTTTGTTTGCATAAAATCTGAAAATCTCGCCACGTCCCCCGCTGAAAATGGCATCGCGACAAACACGCCTGTTTGTACCCTCAACTTTGTCCCCTTTATGCATATTTTTTTTTATTTTTCAAAATATAAAGAGAGGTTCGATCCCCCTTCAGGTGGCAGGAGGAGCTGCCGGGTCGATACGTATTCAAATGAGACGAGACGCGCCATACTCTGAAAATCCCATGAATGCCAATAACCCCGATACTATCTGCGACTACTAATATACGCGAAAGCCGTCGTATACACATACTCGATGGGGGCAATTGTAGGACTTTCATCGACCATTCGAATATACAAAGAAAGCTTGCGGTGAACATCTGGGATCATAAATTGAATTATTAAAATATGTATCTGTAGTGGTCACACTTTGAGGATCTCTGGATTCAGAGATCTCTAGGATGGTTACATTTGACATATTTAATTTTAAATAAACTTCGAATGCAAGTTGTATTACGCAAAGAAATATATTTCAATGCGGCATTTGTTCATAATATATTAACGGTTCGCTGCAACATCCCTCCGCCATCATAAATATTACAAATGCCCAAATAACGGGATGTTACAGTTAGGTCATTTACCGGCCAGGCGAATTCCCATTGAAACGTTATTAAGTGCATCCCCTTTGTCTCCAAAAAAAGGTCGGTGCGCAATATAATGCTTACGATCATCCGCTGATAACGGATTCGCTCATATTGTGCAAACTGCACAATAGCGCCCAGAATATCGTCGGCGCCCTTGACCGGCATAGACCAAAGCAAAGCCATAAAGTACCGCTTTAACGGGACCCAAAATTCCGAAGGAGAAATCAGGAATTTTACAATTGCGAAGAACCGCCCCCTTGACACCAGGTAGCAGATCCACGGGTTAAATATCCGTGCGAGAGACCATTCTGCAGAGTCCGGGTTTACTTGCCGAAACCCGGAGTGTAGACCGCAAGATCCCGACTTGAGTTTCACGCGGATGCTCGTCGAGAAGAACACGCTCTCCGATACGAACATCACGACCTTTCTGCACCCGCTAAGGCAGCCCTCTGTGCAGCGAACTTTACGCCCGAAGTCTTCCTTCGCCAAGTCGCCCACCAGCAGCTGGCGAGACGCCCTTCACCGTAATATCGGACAACAGTGGCCATTGCAGCCAACAGACTCGCCTCTGGCCGACTGGGGGAGTCGGTGAAACCACAGCAGAGACGAGCAGATCGACGTCATTCTTTCAACGTACCGAAAACGACGCGATCTACCTCTACATTATATTTACCTGTTACTAATTAATGTCACTTCTATTTCAAGATATACAATAAAAATTGTCAGAAAGCTTGCGGTGAACATCTGGGATCATAAATTGAATTATTAAAATATGTATCTATTGTAATACACCATGCGTCATAGAATTTCGCGAGTTTTCTTTATACGATTTTCCATAACCCTATTGTTTATTATTTTATAATAACTTGTACTGTACAACCTTTTTAGGATTTAATAATTAATCTATGCCTAATGTCATTATTTAATATCTGATTAATATGAAAATTAAAATGAAAAGAATGCAACTAATTTTAGGAAAAAAAATATTCTTATTTTTAATCAATCGGTGATACGATTTAGAGGATTTTTTAAAATGCAAAGAGTTAGCATTAGAGACACACAGATTCTCTATTTCAACAGACATAAACATAGAACATCTATTAAATAATTTAATGATATTCAAAGATTAGACCAAAAAAAATATTTTGGGTTGGGAGGAGAAGAAAATTGAGCATCCTCGTTTATACAAAACCATAATGGTGGTTTAGAAAGCTTTAGCAACACACGTCAGTGATGAAAGGGCTTTCTTTGTAACTGTGCCGATGAGGTATGTTCAATACCCCCCAGTTTTTGTCTTTAAGTCTAAAATAAAAATAATATAAATTGTCCTTTATTGCGAAATTGCTAAATCAAATCAAAACAACAATGTTAGCTTCTGTACGCGATGTTTTTTCTCACTCGCATCCGGTACGATGTGCCGAATGCGAGTGAAACGTGCGAGTGACACTTGCTCCAAAGCTCAGTCTGCGGCGTGACATCGCCGATAGCGTAGTCGTTCACGTCCAAATCCAAAATATCGACCAAATTATGACAAAATATCGAACATACAATGAATAACTATTTTTATTCTTGAAATGCTTGGGGTATCTGAGAGACCCCCTTCGGATGACGCGGTTGTTTTCGAGCTGTCTTGATGGATGCTTAATTGATCCGCAACCAAAAACCGTAACGAAATAAATAATGGTTTTAAGTCTTCATATATTCTAATTACTGTACAGTCAGCCCTCCTATAACGTTTGTTCTCGATCACGATTTTCTACAAAATACTTTATAAACCAAAGAGCATTGATTTTTATTTTACTGGGTAATGTATTATATGTGCATGTGTATGCAGATAACGCCTTAGAGAAGAGAACAAACGAATACCGAGGCAAACCCCCTCCTACTTGCCTGGACACAGTCGAGAGGGTAAAATCCGATACCAACATGGTAGAAGATGAACGTCCAATGCCAGAAATGGCCAAGAGGAAACTTTGTAAAACCGCATACCACATTTGCCCAGGTCCCCGCGGTATGGACACGAAAGAGGAGCCTCAATGTCACGTGAGACTCAGGTTCCCTTTGGCCCTGACTACGACCTCGAGAGTTTGGTAAGGTCCATGCCCTCAGCGAGTGAGAGCCTTGTGACTGGCAAATGATGATGATGATTTATTTATTTTTATTTATTTATTTATTTATTTAAAGACAATGCGTGATTGGCATTACAGAATGACCCAGTTCGCCAATCACGCATAACACATAATAATACATGAGAAAATATATATTATATATTACATAACGAAAATATATATTACAAACCTATATTACAATAAATTGAAGAAAAGAATTATAATATTTCATATAGGATATCAACAAAACGGCTATATTTGACATCGAATATATCCACATATTCGGCCAAATGGTTGAGCAAAGTAATAGCTCTGGCTACCGGAGAGTTCTTGAGTGAGCCTGTCCTCGCCTTTGGCGGAAGAAAAAGCACACGTGAACGGGTTCGATGGTAGTGATGATGATGATATATATATATATATTTACGAAATATATAATTTGACCTCGAAAATATTAGCATTTTATAGAAAGAAGCAATTTAGAGGAAACGTTATAGGAGAGCTGACTATATATTGATTTTAACGAAGCCACTAAGGCCTATAAGCTATATTTTATTTATGTATAGCTATGAATGTCATGATACGTCAGATACAATATTCTAACAACTAAATTTTGACAAAAGTCAGTTTTCGACTTATGAATACCATGACTTACGACGATTCGCACTTATGACGAAGAGAAAAAAAATGTCGATGATTAAAAAAAAAACAGTTTTTGACATAATTATTTAATATTTAACTAACTATTTTTGAAAAAAATAAATAAAAACAGTGGTTAGCTTCTAGCCTCTCAATGTCACAATTCTACAGACAATTAAACAAGAGAGTACAGTCAGCCCTCCTATAACGCAGAAATGGGGACCACGGTATAGAAAACAAAGGTACTCATACAAAATACAAAAAAGAGGGCTTTTTGTTGAGTTGTTTTTTTAAATCATAGAACGACATAGAAGTCAAAAGCTTAATGTTTAGTTGTTTAGTAATTATTTAAATATAGGTAAATTAAATTTAAGATTCTAGCAAAAAATTGAAATCTAAATAAAGCCAGAAAAAGAGTTCTTTGATCTTAATTTTTTTATGCTGCTGACATATATTATGGCTTCGAAATAAGTATATATAAATATTAGGGAGACCGAAAAGTAATCAAAATTCGGGAAAGATGTCAAACCCAACAATAGAAGAAGCACAATTACGTCATTGTATGCAATTTTTGTCCTATCAAAAAATGGAGGCAAACGAAGCAGTAAAAATACAGATACTTAAGGAGATAATCTGAAACTAAACAAGGGTCATCGGTGGTTTAAAAATCTTAACAAAGGAAATAGGAATCTCAAAGATGTCGCAAGAAAAGGACGATCCCAAAAACTAGATGATGATATCCTGAAGGCGATGGTGGATTCAGATCTTCTTCAAACAGTTGAGGAAATATTATTGAAGATTGGCTGTCCATGGTCTATGGTTCAGGATCCTCTTACGGGCAAAGAATTTGGATTCCTCTGTAGTATTATCTGCGCGTCTCTTTTGTCTCGGTATGAAACCGATCCGTTTTTACGGCAATTTGTAATTGGAGATGAAAAATTGATGTTATACAATAATCCTGTACGAAAAAAACAATGGCTTTATTCCGGCAAAGTACCTCATCTGATCCCTCGACAGTCACTAACAATAAAGAAAGTCCTTACTTGTGTGTGATAGGATTTTTCTAGAATTACACACTATGGATTGCTTGAATCTGGTCAGACCGTTACAGGAACAGTGTAAATAATATCTATTTTGGTCAAATACAAAAAAAGGATCCTTCAATACGATAACGCTGCTAAAATAACACAGGAAAAAATAAGGGAGCTTGGATTGGAACTTTTAACTCATCCATCCTATTCATTGGATCTCGCGCCATCAGATAACCACCTTTTCAGATCGCTAGAGCATACATTTAGAGGTAAAAAAAAAAAATGTTGGAAAGTGAAGTTCCCTCAAATAAACAAGGTTTGATCAAAAATTAATTACAACATTTGAGTCAAATTGTCATCATTTTTTGTTGTTGTTTTGATAAACTTGTTCATGACGTATCTTGAGGTAAATAAACATTCACACGAAACGCTATATATTTATTTAAATAATTAATATTATATTCAATTTATGTATACCAATAGTATTAGAGCTTTAGCTTAAGTTCCTATTTTTATTATGAACATCAGACACACTATGCATATTTAATCTCTCATTAGTGTCATAAACGGAATATTAAATGAGCTTTCTAAAAAAATATATATTAAAAATTAATCTCAAATATTTTTCAGACAATATCAGTATGGAAAAATGCATTCGAATAATATTTTTATTACACGAATATAAAACGAAATGTCTGTGACTTGGATATTGAATTTATAATATATTCATATTCTGCCCGAATCTGCGAATAATTTCATTAGATATAGATCAAACATTAGCATAGCATGCAATTAATATTTTATGATGTTAATTTAATATTATTCAGATGCCTTAATTAAGCTCATGGCATTATAATAAGGGTTTGTCTGAATAATGTTTTGTAAATATTTTTAAATTGTGGTTCCAAAATAATAATAAAATGATCTTAATATTGAGTTAATAATATAAATAGTAATACAGGAAATGAAAAGAAATGTGCAATCGTGCATATTCAAAGAGCATTTTCTACGAAGACATTCTGAAGGATAATAAAGCTGATAACAATTTTTGATATAAAAATATAACTGCTTAAAATAATATTTACATTGAGAAATGTTTCAGATTTTTTACATCAAGTACTTTTGTTTTTATGGCATTTATTTTTTCTTATTGTATCGTAGAAAATGGATAATGTGGAAAGCTCTTAAAGTTTGTATATACGTAACTAGAAAGTTAATCTCAAGTTTTCATTACACGGACGACAAACCCTTACCTCAGTTAACTTAATTTTCCGAATAAGGAACTAAAAGCCTGTATTACAAATAGCTATACGAAATAGTCGATATATAATTATTATTTACTAAGACATATTTTAAATGACCTTGTTCAATGTCAACGTCTCGCGTTATTTTTTATTGTCAACTAAACGACTCTGACCCTATTTTTTTTTCACGCGGCAACGTATTAAATTAAATACCTAATTTGACTCGAATTAATTAGGTTTATTCTGAAGAAATTAATATATCTAACATTTTTTCCCATTTGTATTATTTAAATGAACTTGATCTATTTTTAGTTTGTTCACGCGCTCTTTTTATATTTTTTTGTCAAGCAAAACGCATCGACCTTTATAATAAATAGATTACATACATATTTACAAAATATTTAGACCTTAAAAATTTACGTTCTAGGAAAGAGCAGTATAGGAGGGACTCTCGAACTTGTTATAGAAAACCAAGATATTAAAGGGAGCGTTATAGGAGGATTTACTGTAGATGTAATGCATTATCATCAATGCATCAATGTCTCAGTACTTATTTATTGACCCCTGTTTTAATATTCATTTTTATATTATTAATATTTGATAATATTATATTAATGATTATATCAGATTTAAAAAAAAATGTAAAGTGATTGGAAAAAAATCCAAAAAGAGTTGTGATTTTTTTCTCAGGGCAATAAGAAACTCTAGCACCATCATTAATAAAAAGGGTCAGCTTCTAGTCTTTGCAGATGACATAGAAATTGTGGCCAGATTCCAGGCTCATCTCATGGATAGCATATGAACTGCAATGGGCATGGGACTGAGGATCAATGAGAACCAGATAAAGTACATACCCATATTCCAAGGACGAATCCTTGTACCCCTGAAAGTTAACCGGTACAGCTTTAAAGCCGTCCAAGAATTCATATATCTTGGCTTATTAATAATACGTGAGCTGGTGCTACTTTGGACTTTAACAGCATTTACGGTCGAGATTCCTCTCAAAGAATACCAAAGTTGAGCTCTACAAGACCCTCATCAGGGCTGTCTTAATATACGGGTCTGAATGTTGAACAAAACTAGATGAACGACAACTGGATATCCTGGAGAGGAGGATTCTGAGACGAATATTTGGAGCCGTATTCCGACTACGAGGAATGGCGTGACCGAAGCAAATAGGAGCTGAACCGACTATACAAGGATATACCGGTCACAGCTGTCGTCAGACTCCGATGAGCCAGTCATGTGTCAAGGATGAGGTACAGTCAACCGCCGAAAGAGCTTATGTTTAACCCTTTGGTTGCCGGGCCGCCTTCTGGGATTACTCTTCCAGAAATGCCACGGTGCAAATTAATAATTAAAAATTAAAAATGTGTTGTTTAACCTCTTGAAAAACGCGTTCAAAAATTGCGTTCTCTAGACTGGTGGTGGAATGATCCGAGCTGGATTCGGGCAAATCACTATAAAAAGTTTTGTGTACGAAGTGCCCGAATCCAGTTCGGGCAAATCACTGTGTCAGCAAAATACCTACTTGAATTATATTCGGGCAAATCACACAAGGGGTTAATTTATAAATATACTGTAGCGCGGCGTTGTATGCGTTGCACGTGTTGTTTAAAAATGTTATATACCCCTGAAGCATTTACCCTACAGACGGTTTAAAATGTATTAGGTACTACGATTTCAGATCCGTCGGATCCGGCAATTCTCGCTAATGTAGGAAAATCAGATATATCGGATTTCGGTAAGCAAAGGGTTAATAAACCTTTCTGTCCCCGGAGGAAAGAAATACCAAGACTGAGGTGGTTGGACTGTGTACAGAGGGACACTGCATCATTGCAACTTACCGGGAGATGGAGCCACTTGACGGCAGACCAGATAGAATGTAGTAGGGTGTTGGATTAGGCCAGGACTCTACAATATGGCTGTTGTACTTATGATGATAAATATGTTTATTAACCCATTGCGGTTCAATGATTTTTTTACAATCTATACCTGTTCCTCGTGAATAGAGAAAATTTCTTACTCTTCATCTTCTGTTCAACGTCTGAATAGAATGAATACACAGTTTCTCTAAGGCGATTAAATATTAATTCAGAATGCAATTCTCATTGCTTATGTTTGAGCAGACTATTGTCTCGAGCTGCAGGATTAATATCTGACTCATCCGGCTGACGCCGAACAGACGAGCTCGGAAGTAACGGCATTATGCAACTACATTTTGTACAATTGAATGGGAGATTCATCGTAAAATAAGTAATTTATATCTTCTACAATCCACTACCTTAAATAACTCATAAAAATGACAATACATGCTTAACCTACCCGTTCGGATGTGGTCTTTTTTTATCTCACATGATTTGGGCCGATGAATCGTGTCAAGGATTCGGGATAGGCATCCACCAAAAAAGCTTATGGTTAATAATCTTTACCTGATAGAAGGGAGGACTAAGACTGAAGTGGTTGGACTGTGTTCAACGGAAAGTTGATTGATCTTTTTTGTTGAGAGTCAAACACCTCAGGCAACCATGCATCCATATGCTTGCATCGAATCCTAACTCTTTTGTGTAGAGATATCTTAGGAATTTACTCTGGATTCGAAGAGTCACTTGATGCTTTTACAGTCAACCCTACTATAGCGTTCAGATAGGGAACGCTATAGAAAGTTAGGCACCCATACAAAATTTGGGGTTAGGTTCTTTTAATTGTATTGTATAATAAAACCTAATAGGAGCAAGCTGCAAACCAATGTATTGTATAGCATTCTTATAACTAAGGTGCTATGTACGTAATGAGAATTTCTCAAGAACAACATTCTTGATAACCTCATACACACGTTTGATACATGTAATAAAATACTCAGATCCTTAATAGACGAAGGCTATCTAATATTGCCCAATTGTGCAAAGAATCAATGCCCAACTGCAACGAACAACGATTAAGGACCAGATGAATGTCATGTACAAATAAAATAAATAATAAAGGTCCCAAATTTAACCCTTGCGGAATTCCGGAAGGTAAAGTGCAGGGGTGAGCAACCCGCGGCGCGCCACACTTGCTCTTGCGGCTCTTCATAGATTTTACATTTTGACTGAAAGTGATCATTGATCGAGATTAAATGATGTAGGATTAGAAAGCTGCTTGCGAGTTGCTGTGTCGTTTATATCTGCAAATATGTGTCAATTAATGACAAAGAAGCAATGTCATAGTTGTCATTAACCTAGCCGTGCCGATGGGGTCTATTTGTGACTCCTAGTTTTTGATTTTACTCGAATAATTCTTTTTATACAAAAAAATAAAAAAAAACAATATTCGCTTCTGTGAGATTATCTTGGAACCCAAAATGATCTAGTTTTAAAATGATCGACTATACCAAAGTCTTTTTCAGTCGTTATAGATAAAGTCGGCTTGAATCCTCTTATGTATTTACGGCATCTAGAAGCTTCCGCTCCTTGTGAAGAAGTTGAAGGACGGTTGTATTCTTGCCATCCATGAAATCTTCAACATTCTTCAGTAGCAGTACATTTCAAGCACTTCTAGCTGATTATTGTTCGCTATCTGCAATGTCTCTTATATTATATAAATAAATTATAGATATATCAGGGGTGAGCAACCCGCGGCCCGCCACACTTTCTTGTTGGGCCCTTCAAAGATTTTACATTTTAACTGAAAGCGTGTCGTCTATATCTGCAAATATACACCAATTAATGTCAACGAAGCAATGCCAAATTCGTCATTAACGTGCCGATGGGGTCTATTTGGAATATTATTTTTAACCTTTTCAGACCTGACTTTTGATTTTTAGATAAAATTCACCGCTATGTTCAAAAGGTCCAGTGATAATAAAATGAAAAATAACCTTCAAAACCAACGTTCAAATTATTGTTCATTGCAATGTACGCTGGGTCTAAAAGGGTTAATATGAATCCTACATATTACAAACTAGTTATTTAAAAAAGTTTAATAAATAAATATTATAAATATACATTGACTTTATTGTTCGCAATTGCGTAAAAATTAAAAACAACAATATTCGCTTCTGTAGCTACGGGAGCGATGTTTTCGCTAAGTGCGAGTGAAACGTATACTAGTGACACGTGCCACGAAAACTTAGTGGTCGGTCTATCAGTGGCGTGTCCTCAGTGTGCAACAGGACATCATCGGGTGCACGTGTCATTTACGCGTCATATTGATTTGCTTAAAAATCTAAAATATGAAGCAATGAATAATTATTTTTATCTTAGAATAATCCATTTTTTAAAAAAAAAAATCAAGATATTGATGAAGATTTCATCAATATCTTGACTGGAAATTCTTGGGGTCTATTTTCCCTTATAAATAGACCCCATACGGACGACGCGGCTGGTTTCAAGTCACAGGTCACAATTTATTCCCATTAGCAAAAAGCCAATATAAGAAAATAACAGAACTTTTGCAAAAAGTAGAGCATAGAATTCAAGATCCTATCAAAACCCTCCTATAACACAATATTCAACAACGTGGTTCTGCTGTAACACATAAAAAATATAATCATTTTTTTTGTAAACATATTAATCATGATTTTCTCAATATCTTGAGTTGAAATGCTTGGATTTTATCATTTATAATGAAAAATAGACCCCATTCGGACGACGCGGTTGGTTTTGAGCCGCCGTGACGGATCGGTTAGATAATCTCATCAACATATTAATGAGTGTTTACAGTATTATACTATGATTATTTTGTTAATACAGAGATAATTTGAGTTCATCACTCACATTTTTAAATTCACCGTTGTAAAAAAAGGTTTCACACCCCTGAGATAATTTTAATCTTTAAAATCATTTATTTATTTAGCGCCCTATTGTCGTTTCACCTCAAAGTTTGTAGATTCCTTGAAGACGGATGCTTCGAATCGTTTTAATTGATAAAAAATGTTCAATTAACGCTGTTTCGATTTACACGGTGAGTTGCGAAACAAATCTACCGTAAATTATTCGGCTTAATTGAAATCTAATTATGTTCCTAGAGATGCTCCGGCAACAATTCCAAAGTTTTCTTCGGGAATTCAATTGTCTTTGTGCGAATAGCTGTTGCCCGAAGAGACAGCGGATAGACCAAAGTGGATACAAGGCCTTTAATTAAGCAAAACCTGCTGCCATCTTCTATTCGCGTAACCAAATTAGTGGTCGTCGAAGACACGCATTATTCGAATACCGCCTTCTGCCATAAATCTCAATTTGTTTGGATAATGGACCGGGAATCGCATCGACGTAAACACGACAGAGGAGGGCCTCACTATCAAAATCACTTTCGTGGGCAGGAACACTTTTTTTTCAGGCCGTATAACGTTTTAGTGCTCAATAAAAAAAAATCCACAAACGGTTAGCAAATGGTGATTTTGGACCCGTGCCACGGACAGTTTTTACGTCTCTTTAACAGGTCGCCACTGTGCTGAGCGAATATTCGCATTAACACAATGGGCCGACGTGGAAAATTTGCGAATCTGAATATTCAGAAACCAATTGATTCTCATTTGCATGCGAAATTTTAACATGTTTTAATAATTAAACACCCGCGTCTGGAGTTAATTATGACTGCCGGCATATGGATCAACACATCAAGCGGCTTATTATTTAATATAAACGTATTATAATCAATTTATAGTATCATGTTCGTGAGCGAATTAGTCATAAGGTCCAATTAACATCGCTGCCTTTTAAAATTTGTAAGACTCGTCCGCCAATTAAGAATATTTCACATCTTTTATGATAAAATATGCAACGTTAATCTTATTATGTACCAGGGCTTCGCTGAAGAAGAAAAATGTAAATGCGATTTTCTATAGCTGAGTGGAACATTAATTTTTTTCACCGTTCTGAGTTAATATTAGAAAGAGCGGAAAGCAATAGTAATATTTTTTTCAAATATGATGCTTTCGCCGGCTACCTTATAGTTTGATACTCGTTTAATCAAAATACTATTGTTATTTTAACCCTTTGTTTTATTTTGCTTTAAAATATTTACAAAATTATATTAACACTTTATGAGCCGTTCACGCCTTTTGGCGTGATTTTGTAGCCAAGCGTTATGAGCCGTTCACGACTTTTGGCGTGAGAGCCATACACCCACTTGGCATTTTTTTTCTGATGCACAATGTAATTCTACTATTTGACCACAGATGTTAGCTTGGATTATCATCACATGAAACTATGCTGCCTAGGTTTGATGTAAAATCTTGCGGCTCTTAAAATGGTAATCTATTATGTTTTCACCACTGTTAAATATAATCTTCTCTTATCTTATTGACAACTTATCGATCATAAGATTTGGTGGGTTTGGACTAAAAGAATGTATCGAGGCCCTGATTGACTTGCTCATCATTAATGAAAGTTTTTCCTTACAAGAAATTCTGTAAGGAACAGAAATGGTGGTAGTCCGTAGGAGCAAGATCTGGGAAGTATGGTGGATGTGACAAAATAGATTAGTTGAGCTCTAGAACTTTTTCTTGAGTCACTTTGCCGTGTGTGGTTTGGCGTTATCTTGTTAATGAATAACGCTTTTCCGATTGACGAGTGTAGGACGCTTTTCAAGTAGTCTTTTGCGGACAATATTTTAATAGGAGATCCATTTTTCATCGCCTGTTATTGTCCTGTCCAAAAAAGGCTCGATTTTATGCCGCGAAAGGAGACTTGTGGCGTGGCAATATTGTGGCGTGGCAATAAAGGAGTGACAATAGAGACTCAGTCTGCCTTATTTTGGTTACAGAGATTATGTAGTACCCATATGCATAACTTACCGACTCTCCTCAAATTTTCCAGGTGGCGATAAATAGTAGATTGTGACGTATTGAGTCTCTCTACCAACTCCTTTGTCGTTTGACGTGGATTTTGTTCCAATATCGCATTTAAAATGTCGTCATAGAAGTCTGAAGGGCGACCCGTCTCCGGAGGAGAAGACTCATCTCCGGAACGAACTTTCAGGCTTTCATCGTATAAAATGCATATCTTTAAGGCCGTCACTCTAGCTTGTTTGAATTCCCAAAGCATCACATGACGAATATTCACTTTTTGATTCTCCATTTTAAGGGTTCGGAATAACACCACTGTATTGTTCACTACACTAAATAGTTGTCAAATGACTGACAGTCCACTTATCTTTCTGGTGAATACAAAAAGCCCTTTGTCGGGTGACTCACTGCGAGTAAATCCAAACAATAGAAACCATCTACCTGAATCGGAAATTATTAGTGACTCAACCTAATAAATGATTGACTCCTTCAAGAGCAAACAATTAATACAGTAATATAGGGGCTTTCAAGCTTTTCCCTAAAACGACCCTTTCTACACCATTGATGCACATTAAGGTGGCATGCATCAGACATAGCATATTAATTCACAAAATTATTTTTTATAGGAAGTTGAACTAATGTTTTATGTGAAAATTCTTCAGCATTATCAGAAAGATGCAGCAGTAATGTTATTTATAGGAATATAATAAATAAATCGACAAAAATATAGTCGACTACTAATAGACCCCCTGATACATTATAGTCCCTTTTAAAACTTTCATAAACACCCAAGGGGTCCACCTGGACCCCGTTGGGAAAGCCTGCATTAATACATGTTATTCTAAAAGTGAGATTAGTGAGAAAATACCAAAAATCTTTAAATAAACATAAAAAAAGGTGTCATATAGCGCCCTTAGCGGGATCAAGTGGCATCATCTCCTCCACCATAATGATCATCGCTACTGCTAAGGTGTCTGGGGGTGGCCAGCTCCTTTCTCTCTCTGCCCCCAGCGGTGGAAACTTTAAGACGTTCCTGCAGTTCGCTCCGTCGCAAGATGTAGTCGCCATATGATGCTTTAAAACCAATTATTTGCCGGCTGCCTTATATGATAGTTTGATACTTATTTATGCATAATACTATTTTATTTTATCCTTTAAGATGACGAACCTACCTGAAATGTCCACGCTAAGAGGGTAGCATTCTTGCGACATTCTTTTTAAGACATTTAAAAAAAAAATGTATTTAGAAAATAGACTGTAGTTGTGCGGTTCTCTATAACAAGTTCGATAGTCCCTCGTATACCGCTTCCTCTTAAGCCGTAACTTTTCAGGGTCACATTAAATAAAACGCGAAATAAAAATACAAGGCCAAAATGTGTTATGTTGATTTTGATCGACAAAGGATTAAAATCAAGGGATTATTTTTTAGTTGGTTTAAAAAAAATAAAATGGGGATTGGGCTTTAAATAATAAACTCTATACATACAAAATCTTTAAAATAGAAGATGATAAAAAAATCAGATCCTACTACAAAAATTACAGAATTGGTAGAACTTAATTGAAAAGCTAGACCAGCTGTTTTTATATTTTATTAACTATGGCTATAGTAAATGTTTTAGAAATTGAAAACAGATAAATTGGTCTAAAGGAAGTCACTAAAGTTAATTTTTACGATTCACAGTAAATATGGAAATTATAATTTAGGTTTTAGATGTGATAGAATAGTTTTACAAGTATAATCTGCAAAACGTGACTCCAGAAATAAAAGGCTAACATATATTCTATGACAGATTCTATAAAATCCAAAGTTTGCTGGAGGGACTTACAAAGACGAATCGTTACATTACTAGCATGAAAATGGTAAACAAAAAAGGTTTGTTCATAGATATAAGAAAAACCTCAATAAACTGTTGAGCGAAAATGGGCAAACAGAAAAAATGGGAGAAGCAACTGGCGAAAAGAAGACCACAGAATACTCGACAAGCCAAGAATATTTTTAAACAAAATGAAGTTGTTTATAACCCAATTATGGTTGAAATTAATATGGATAATTAATGTTATTTTTGGGATGTTCGGGCAAGGAGAAGGCATTTCCAACATCCATGAACAAGTGAAGAATGAGAAAGCAAAAGACATATAAAAACATTATGCGCAAGATTTTAAGATGGTCGAGGAGACTCTGTTTTGGGACTTAAAACTTTATTTATTAATTCCTTAATTTTATATAAAGAATTCAAGAAAGGAGAAGGAAAAAATCCCTTAAAACATATAAAATTTCGCCAAGAGTTGAGGATGAAACTCATTGCAAATTTTCGTGCTACCGAAAAGGTTATATCTGAATGTCTATCGACAATCATCTCCATATTATATATGAGAGTGCAAAATGCAAATACTGTATTTGTGTACTCGGATCTGGATACTCCAAGGAAAAGATGGCGAACAGTATTTTATTCCGATACTTGCGATAGGAAGATCGGCCTTCGTTTTTTTTTATATACACCTAACAGGTGATAAATATCACTTAAGGTACATCTATGAAGTTTTTATTTATTATGACCTGGTTTTTAATTTTTTCACCATAATAAATCATTCACTGAAAATGATTCGGAGCTCATCTAAAAAAATACTATTGAATAGCATTTTTGTTGAGAAATATTGTAAAAAGTGGCTAGAAATAGATCTTATATAACATTCTAAAAAATAGAATAAAAAATAAGGGTGAGTTTTAATTAACTAGACCCATTTCTACCCCCTGAAATTAAAAACCTTGAAAAGGATTTTCCATTGTATATGGTGGAATACAATAGGAGCTATTTATTACGAGTTTCTAAAACCTAGGCAGACTATTACAGATGAAGTGTATTGTGCTTAATTGTCTAGCTCAGGAGTGAGCAACATTTTTTATAAAAAATAAAGTAATAAAACACCAATTAATAAATATACTATTAAAAAAACTGGCGAAAAATATTCAGGTGAGTGCGGAAAAAATTAAAAACATCATTAACAATAAAAGTAGACATAACAGACAGTACATATTATTATTACAGGTGCTTTAATATCAGTTGCAGATATAAAAAAGCGTTATAATTGGCATTAACTATGTATAAAATAGGGATAAAAAAATATCCCTAAAAGGTTTTTTAATATATATGACTTTACCATTGTTTTTTTTTTAATAAATCATTATTTCTATATTTTTTTGTATGTCATTTCTTTCTGGTTTATCTGATGTATATTTTCTTTTTTTTTCCAGATCGATCGTCCTCAATAAAAATAAATGTATTTTCAACACCGCAGTGACTTAAATAATTAAATATTTTTATTATATATTTTTTTATTATTATATATAATGAACAAAATAAATAGCGTTCGTATTCGCAACGGGTGCGAAATATCGCGAGAATCGTTTAATTAAAAAAAATATAAATATCGTGTTTACAAAAAAAAATTAGCGTCCGAAATTCGCTAGCGAAACGTGCCCGAGTTAAAAATAAAAATCGCATCGTCGGCGCAATCTAAAATTGCGAATATATTTACATGAGAAAGCAGCGTGAAGATACCGGCGGACACAGCACCCATCTGATAATCCTTGCAGGGGAGCGAGGGCGGCGGCGGGCCCCAGCGCAGGTCCGGTCCTCTGGTCCCGGCGAGCCCTAAGCCGGCCCTCTGGAGGCTCTGCGGAGGCAGTCCAGGCAGATCGCCGCCCGCAGGGGGCGGAAGGTCAAAGTGAGTATGAACCAGCAATTAATTTTATTCCCGGTTTTAGTAACGGCATGCGCTCTTCTGTAAAATAACCCGAATACCGGCCACAGTTTCATTGTAAGAGGTATTCCAAGAGACAGAATAAAATCATTTTTTTATTTTAACCGATCCGTTACGACTGCTAGTAAACAACTGCGTCTTCCGAAGGGGGTCAAACAACACATTTTTACTTCTTAATTATTAATTTAAAAATCATGGCATTTCTGGAATAGTAATCCCAGAAGGCCAAGCAACCAAAGGGTTAAAAGATTTATTCGAGAAAACTTGGGGTCTCAAATAGACCCCATCGGCACGGCTAGGTTAATTACGTTTACCGCCTATTATGCTATGGATATAACCGTCTTGGTCTCGTGTCCGACTTTTGATGCTTAGTGGATTTTGTTTAGCTTTATGGCCGCATCAGTTGCTTTAAACAGATCGTCCTGGGTGCAGGAGGGCAGGGTGAACACATATCTGAGGAAGTGCTCAACGGTCTGAACCCCTCCATAGTCGCAGGTTCATTTAAATAGTCCAACTCCCTCATTATTTTCCTTGCGACAGCTCTTCGCAGTCTGTTGAGCGTCTTCCACTCCGCATAGGGGAGGAATCCGTCTGATGAAAGTGACTTTGTCGAACTCCACGCGGGGTTGTCCTCCATCTCTTGGCTAGTTTCGTAGTAGATGTGAGCACATTTGCTGTTCTGGCAAAGATGGCTCTTGACTTAAGTCTTCTAGAAGGGGGTTCGCGTCTGAACATTAGAACATGGCTAAAAATGTGATATTAAAGCTATTGACAATTTGGAAAAACCTGGATCATAAAGGAGAATATGAAAATGAAAATTAACGCCTTGGAAATGTGGTGCTGACGACGCATGCTAAGAAAACCATCGACTGCTAAACGCATAAAGATGATTGTCCTGAAAAAAATTGGGAACGATAAAGATTATGGCTTTCTACTACATTCTCAAGAGGATTCTTCAATACTTTGGACATCTTGTTAGAATAAACGATAGAAACGATAAACCTGGAGAAGCTCGTCACGCTTGGAAACGTACAAGGACGTAGGGAAAAGGACAGGACGCCCACTCGCTAGAGAGACCTAGTGAAAGCACTCACGGGCTTCGCCATAGTAGCTGCGATGCGAGTTGCGGAATGCAGAGGATCCTGGAGAGCCAAAAACAAGAAGGTTCGAAAGAAGAATGGCCACGATCCTCAGACATGAGGGTGCTGACTCAAGAAGAATCCTGTGTTTGGGAGATCTGATAATCGTCGGTTGACACTGGTGCAATTCCTGCCAAGACATGTACCTTAGACACCTTTGTGGATTTTAAGCATCCTTTTATTAGACGAAAGGGTTCGTTTAGGACCACGTCTACTTTTGTAGTAATGCGTGGCCTAATATTAAGCCCTGGTTGATACCCTAAAAGCGCGAGGCTTAGCGATGTATGTGCTTCCTACTGATTATTTATGGCGTTTATTTTCATCCTTGTTGATCCATTGTAAGATGTTGTAAGGGTTTGGTCAAATGTACCTAAACATGCTTGTATGTCAGTCTGTTTCCTTGCCATTGCACGGCCAGTTCCTTTCTGGCAAGCTCTTTGTTTAAAGAAAAGCAGTTATTTCGGTCTTTGACAGGTTAGGTCTGAGAGCTGATCATTCGTACATATGTTAAAGAGCATCAGCTGATTTTCAAGATATCATTTATGGAGCTGTTTTTCATCCTTGTTGATTCATTGTAAGATTTTGTAAGGGTTTGGTCCAATATACCTAAACATGCTTGTCTGTCAGTCTGCTTCCTTGCCATTGCACGGCCAGTTCCTTTCTGGCAAGCTAAGTTTAGACCAAAAGCAGTTATTTCGGTGTTTGGCAGGTTCGGTCTGAGGGTTGATCTGAGGGCATTACAAAGTATCATATTTTTACTAAGAAATGATGCTAAAAGGTTCGTGAAATTCCAGTCCCTTGTAATGTAGTAGTCTGACTAGTAGAAGGTTAGGGCTGACCGTATTGTAGGCCGTCAATAGATCAACGAATACGGCTCTAGTGGCTTGTCTCTTAAATATATCTTAATAAACACTCACAGGCTCTTGATTTCACTGGTTTAAAGTTTCTTGACGACTGTTATGGCTATTCTCGACTCAATTTAAAAAGATGGCATAGCAACGAGATTGGCCTCCGGTTTTTCCGGTTTGAGTAAGGTATTATTTTGGCCTTACTCCACATTTTTAGAAGCATAGTTGTCTCGTGGCACTTAAGCAATGCTAGTACCTATTTTCTTCAGTACAATCATGACTAAGGTGTGAGTAATATTTCATTTCTTTTATTATTTTATTTTTATTTCGGAACACCAAATGGCTACGAATGTCAAGATACGTCATAGACAAATTTATCAAAACAAAAATGTTATAAATTAAAAAAAAACATATTTTTATACCGTGTATATACATTTTATGTAGATCGGATATTAAATTTAGACATTTTAGGCTAATCAGCTATCCTGGGATTAAATTTAACTACCTCGCGGGTGGTCCGCGTTTTTTGCCAACTCGGCAAATATACACGGGGTCCAGTTATATTCGCACATGTGTACAGATATCTGGCTCGACTATAAATACGCATGTATCCGCTGCAAACAAGGCTTGCTGCTTCTGGACCTTGATCTCCAGTTTTCGCACAAGGCCCTAAACCTCTAATCCGGCCCCGGGGCCCTTGTTACCCTCGGCGCGCACGTCACGGCCCGTTAATCAGTACACGGTGTTCCGAAAAGCGCAAACCGCCGCTACATAGGCGAGACTAATTAACTAATTGGCAACCGTCTGAAAATTGCTGAAGATAAATTGTATCGGCGGGATCGGAAAGGCCGCGGACCGCAGTTCGTTAACCGCCGAGACAAATCGATTCCATTCAATTAAACTCGAAAAAGCCATAGAAACACGATAGTAATGAAATGGTAATTTAATTATACTTGAAAGACATCAGTTTCAGCTCCGATAAACCTCATCAAATACACGCTCAGATGATAACTACATATATATATCCGTTCAATTTTAAAATAAAATTAATCGCGACGAATGCCATTTCCGGTCGATTATTCTAGAATTAAAAAAAAAACTTAAACGACAATATTATCCCAACATTGAGAAGAAAAAGAAGGAATCACTATAAATCTAAATATAAAAACTTGGCAATGATTGTTACGAGTTACTCCTTTTCTGCATTTATCAAATTGTCCTCTTCGTTACAAAGGATTTTATGGAGGCTAAATAGGTTGAATTAAAGAACTAATAGATGGTAAAAATTGTACAAAAAAGAGCACTGTTTTTGTGGCTATCTCTTACTTAGAAACTTAAAAATCTCCCACCTCAAGAACTCTGAAAGTTTTGAACAATTTTCAAAGATCTTTCAATCCATTAATATTCTAACTAAATTTAACAGGAAGATTTATTATTTCTGTCCCTTTAAATTATATCACCAAACTATTTTGCCTCATGTGAATACCACGGGGTCCTTTTTTTCCCGTTGACCCCTCCCTTGCTTGTATAAATTTGAATTAACTCTAGGCTGATACCAACGGGGAGGGTAGCAAGAATTTATAAACCAAGACTTTTTTAAAACTGATTCATTCGTGGAAAAAAATATACAACGAATAAATTATAATGTTTGAACTACTATTATTATATTTAATATCAAATAATGTTTAACTGAACAATGATAATTTAATCTTTAAAAATAATCCACATGGACAATAATTTAAATTTTTGACTCAAAGAAGACAATATGGCTTTTTGCACTAATTTGTTAAGTAAAAAACAGAAAAATAACGTTCTTCAAATGTCAACTGTTGAAAAAAACACGAAATATGTTGACAGGACCAAAGACTAGAGCAAACTGAGTCTCTAACGCTTTTATTCCTCCAGTGTCAATGCATGACACTGGTTAGGTTTAATATTATTTCAGTTGGATTTGAATTTATATTTATTTGTTTTATGATTATTTATTCAACCAAGGATGGATGGCTTTAAATTAATTAATTACAACGTGCCAAAATACCTACATAAATAATTTTATAAAGCAAGCGGAGGTAATGGGTCTCTTCCTCTTAAATACCCCCTGACTATAACACTGACCAGGAAAGGAATTAAAGAATTCCTTGAATTCATAGTTTTCGTCGGACATCTATCCGACTACTAGCTTAGCTCAATCGCGGTTGACTTACATTATAGAAATAATATGTATGTTACCTACAAGCCATAACACTGATTGATAAAAATGATCATAAAAAATACGCCCTTTTCGTCTGGACAATTTAATATAAAAGGAGTACAGGAAACCCCCCTATAACGTACATTCCTATAACGTTTGCGGCAGTTTATTCCTATAACGTCAAACCTATAGTAACCCCCCTATAACGTATATATTTTAAAACGCTAAATAGAATTTTCAAAAAAATATTTTATAATTTTGTAAAATTAACTAATAAAATGTCGTGTTGATCTTCCCTGCCCCGCAAGTTGCGGGAAGATTACGTCAGCCAAAATACGAAAGGATATCGCTTATCGCGCGAATCAAGTCATTTGCGCTGGTAAACAAATAAAAATGTAAAAAAAAAGAAAAATTTAAATGTTTGATGCACTGATCTCCTTCAAATCAAAAAATAAAATTACCCCCTATAACGTGGAACCTGTCTTGACGTTATAGGGGGGTTTACTGTATATTATAATCATCGTGATTATAAAGGCATGTCCAAAGAATTTAAATATATTATAAATTCTTTTTAGAAAAACATTTTTTTGAAAAAAAAATAAGTCCGCATTACTTTATTTGTTTAATTAATATTATTTTTATGGAAAACGTTACAGTAAACCCTTCTATAGTGCTCCTTCATATACTGCGGTTTTCTATAACAAGTTAGAGAGTCCCTTCTATATCGCTCCCTCCTAGAATGTACATTTTCAAGGTAATAAAATTAAAAAGCCCTCTTCCGAAATTTCTGTAAGGCTTCTATTCCATTAGGAAAGTAGGAAACTTTACGCTTTATTTCTTTAAAGCTCGACTTTTTTATTAATTAAAGAAATACGCTATAATATATCTATTATGTTGTTCGGAAAGTCATTTCGTTTTTACCCAACAGAGGACTTAATTGTATTTTTTCACAGCCAACTTCACGTTTAAGCCCCATAATCATTATATATTTTGACAGCTGATGTATCAAGGCTTGCTTGCGAAAAAAATCGATTGATTCTACGCAGTAGTTTTTGGTTGGTACCCTTTCAAATAT
>JAGXCT010033708.1:0-38055 GCA_022495035.1 Philopotamus ludificatus | reverse complement strand
CTACGGACTACCACCTTTTCTGTTCCTTACAGAATTTTTTAAATAGAAAACCTTTCAATAATGATGAGCAAGTCAATCAGGTCCTTGATACTTTCTTTCATTCCAAACCCAGCAAATTTTATACGGAAGGGATCGATAAGTTGTCAATAATATGTGAGAAGTTTATATTTAACAGGGTTGAACACATAATTTTGTAATTTTTTTAAAGCAAAATAAAACTATATAGTCATTGCATTGTATGTATAATCTTTAAAATTATTATTAAATAATATTCTGAATTGAAAGGGTCTATAAGATATTATACCCTTTTTGGCTGTGTCATGATTAAATCATAATATTTTTGTATCATTCTCTGCATATTCGGGCAAATGTATTGATGTTGCGGATGAGAATTGTTAATTAATTCGAAGGCAAACAGTCAGTCGACAAAGGGTTAAATGGTCAGACCGCAGACCTGTTATGGTCTTCAGACCCTAGCCGCGGTCTACCGCAGAGGGCCTTGCGAACTGACCACTTATCCCGCGCTGCCTAACAAACTAATTACCCTTATTATTTAATCAACTGGGCAAACGGGGCATTACCTGGCGGGCAGACGCCCCGAAAGAACAAACGGACGCGACGTCGGTCCAAAAGCTGTGCGCATGCGCACGAAAATTGGCACGCGGTATTTGTCCATACCGCAATCCCTACTCTCACACCACTGAGAACAAAACCGAAGGGGACGATAGTACCCATCCCTATATCCCCGATTCAGTGTTTTCGGTATCATCCCGGTTTTACACGAGATTATCTCATTTAAATCGTTCGTCGCGCCAAGAAGGATTCATTGCAGTTGTCCCCAATTAAAATTCCCCAATTTTCGCTTTAGTGTTCGGAGATTCGGAGAGGGGGTGGGGGCGAGGAGTTAAGATTTCGAAGGTCCCGGGGGCGGATTTGTTTTAATGGGCCGCTCTCTTGCGCACTTGTGACGGCAGTTGACCGCAGGGGATCAAAAACTTTGACGATTTAGATTTGTCGGTCAAATTAAGGCGACGCAAACTCGGAACGGAATTCCGCAAGACCCCCCTCTAATAATTGTAATCCGACAATTACTGGCTGAAAATTTAAACCCGACCCCCTACGCTTCGAACTCATCGAGTGGAAAAATTAAGGAGGGACGAAATATTTTTTTTTATTATTTAAAATATTAAAAAAATATTTAATAGTAATGAATCATTTTCATAGGAACCTTCATAGATTATAGAAAAATCTTTTTAAATGAATATTGAATTTAAATGAATATTGAAATTTAAATGAATATTGATGTGTTGCCTGATAATAAATCCCAGGGACGTACGGGTGGTGTTGATGTTGGGTGTGCTGAATGTGGAAAAAAAATACATTTTTTTTAATGAATTTTATTATTATTTATACTTTAATCCTATTCTTAATTTTTGCAACATAAATTTTTCAATGGAACTATCGTAAAGTGTGCCTTTCTGTTTTAGTTTAATAAGTATTTTATTCTCCATTGTTATTCCCTGAAAAATTGATGTCGCAAAAACGAAGAATAAAATTATTATATAAATAATAATAAAATTCATTAAAAAAAACTATATTTTTTGTTATATTTTTTTCCACATTCAGCACACCCAACATCAAGTCCACCGTACGCCACTGAAATTCACCCGTTAGACTTTGTGCTATGCTTAACTAATTTCACAAAGTTTATTTATATTTTATATGTTTATAAGCCAAATAAAATGAAAACAATCCGTAAAGTTAATTATTATTATCTATAAAACAATGAAAGATAGTTATATATTCCAAATCTTTATACATTTTTTTTTATTTACAGGAGCCTGTAAAGTTAGGAGTTACTGAAGTAGTGGTAGTTAATCAAAATGGTTACGATAGATAACGATAAATAACTAGCGAATGCTATTATTTATCGTTACAATATATTTCCTACAATAATTATTAATATTGTAAAAAATGTAAATAAAAATATAAAAACCATATGTAAATATAAAATCTCTATAAGATCTTTACATTAGGGAGTTTGGATTCTACCCAAGTTTATACCCCAGCGCATGGGTACAGGACTGCCTGGGCTATGTAACCCTTGAGAAAAGAAGGTCGATTACTTTAAAGCACTTCTTCAAGCTGTTGGTTGGCATAGTACATAGCAACCTTTGTACTTTGAATTGTCCTTATGGGCGCCACCTCACTACCATCGTGCTAGTTCACGTGTGCCTTTCTTCCGCTAAATGTGAGGACAGGTGCTCTCGGAAACTCTCCGGTAATCAGAGCTATTACTTGGCTCAGCCAACTATGTAGATATTTTTGATGGTAAATATCGCTATTTCGATAACAACCCCCTAATTTTCCATGGTTCAACTCATGAATACCAGAACGTACTAAGTTATACTCTATTATGTAATTATACTATTTATGTTTTTTTTTTATTTTAGTTTGAACCAATGATTAGTATTCTTTTAAAATATTGATAGCTCTCGACATAAAATTGTCATAATTTTTATACATATATTAAACCGATGCCACTGTGCTGTTTCAGCGCGTGATAAAACCTGAAGCTTAGAGCCGGATGCAGCGGTCGATAGTGCGCGGCACACACGAGCGGCACGTGCCGCGCGCCATATTAAAATATCGAGCGTGTGTGGGCCGAAAATCCTCGGCTCGGTATCAACAAGGGTGCCAACCGAAGCGACTGATGAATAATTCAGGGCTGTGCATGTTCTATCGCTGTTTTATCTATTGTGCGGCTTTGTGGAACGGCCGCCCCTAAGTACCGTAAGCTTTATTTATACGTAACGCGGTGCGCTACGGATCCCGCACAGAGCCCTCAGCGCCAGATCAAAGATGGCCAAATTATTGGTATTTAACACCTAAGAAATCTATTGACGTCAATGGAATTTATTTCGGACGATCCTTCTGCCTGTGTGCAGATTATTGTGCTTCTAATCTGTCATGTATAACCCATTATATTAAATATTTATTGACTATTTGTAGCAGTTCTCCAGTTATATTTTATTAGAATTATTCTATAAATAATTAAAAAAAAACATCTATTCTTATTTTAAATATATTTCTTTTCGCCATGTTAATAATAAATATAAACAATCAAATCAAACTAATTGAAATATTTTCAAAATAATACAATAAACTGTCTAAAACATAAAAATTAATCAACAACTTTATATACACTCGACTCTTTTTTTACACAATTGATATGTTCCACAAAAACCATGTAAAAAATATGAAAGAATTCATAGAATAATTAAAGATGAGTGCCCCAATTAAAAAAAAAAGTTGTGTAAAGATGTATTTTAATAAAGACCAAAATAATAGAATCAAAGCTAAACCCAAAAAAATATTTGTTTATTTAAGATTCTAAAGATGCAAGTGGATTAATTATTCTATCCCACTAATATTTACCAGTGTCAAACCATGACACTGGTTAATTTAAATATTATTCCTGTTGGATTAATATATATATTTTTCGCTGAATTCATAGTTTCCGTTGGACACCTATTCGACTACTAACTCAGCTCAGCTTAGGTTAACTTACATTATCAAAATAATATGCACGTGACTCAAAAGCCACACCACTGGTATATCACAAAAGAAGGAAACATTTGTTTTAAATTACGGTAGAAAATATTTAAATAAAAACATTTAAAAAACTATCACTTGGAAGCTATATTTTTTATTGAACCGAAAAAAATAATAGTCCAAAACCCTGATAGTAGTTAAAAATATTTAGTTGTGTTACAAATAATTCATGTAAAAATAATAGCATAGTGATCGAAGTGTTCGGTAGTCCCTCCTATAGCGCTTCATTCGTTAATTTTGACTTATTTATTTTATATATTTATTCTATTTGGTAAATACCATATGGTTGATAACAAAGTCATTTAAAATATGCGAAAAAAATGTTATATGTATTGGTTTGGTTTAATTTAGAAAATACAATAAAAAAAACCAAACCCCAAATTTTATATGCCCTAGTTTCTATGACAGACTTCTATAGTATATCTCGGCGCTATAGGAGGGTTATTAATTTCAAAGCCTTGAAAAATATTATTGAATGTATATTTATAAAGTCCAAAAATAATTATTAAAAAAATACAATCAATATTCTTTTAAAATCAACATTATTTATAAATGGTAAATTTTATTTTTAATACTTGAGCAATAACTTGAACATTTTGTTTAGCTTATCACTGATGGCCCCAATACATATTTAAAATATTAAAATACTCAAGATTCCATCTGAATCCTTAAAAATATTCTTGATTATATATAATGTTGCATTCGCCTTAATTTTAATCTTTTCCAGCGTGTGGAAAAGACGTATTGGCCCAAAGATTTTTTAGCAAAAAAATTGAACCATGATTTTTTTTATATTTATTTACAAAAAAATGTGTTTTATTAAGTAGGATATCAGATCAAACCATATAGATGTTTTTTTTATTTATTTTACTATTTTTTTTATTAATTTACAATAAATTAATATCCCTCACTATAATAATATAACAAAACCTATTTGAGTTACTGGAACAAGTCTCGACAAAAATCAACAGTTTCTCGAATAAAAAAATAATATTTTTCATTTATTAAGATTTCAAATATTACGAAGGGGGTTGACTGTCACTATATTGCATATTAAAATACATCAATGAAATTATACTTAAATAAAAAAAAGTATAAATTAATTTTCTCATAATACCCATAAAACTTGTACAAGACTTGATGCTCACTTAAATCTTTACGACTCTCATAAAAAACGCCATAAAAATTATGAACCCCGAGATTTATTATTTTTTTCAATGGATTTTTAACTGTCCTCATTTCATTGTCATTTTTATAATAAGATGCATTGCGGTTTATCCCCTCGTCGTCGTCATAATTGACTCTAATTTTTATTAAACAACAAATTTGCATTCGATTAATACAGGTCACTAATCACGGCGACAACACAGATGGCATGTCCTGCGGCGTCGTCTGTTTGTACGGCTCACATGTCACTTTGAGGTGTTAATTATCCTGTGGACAGACACATGGCGACCGGTTCATCGGTCCTGCTGAAGACATACTGTAATGGGGCTGAATACGGAAAATCTATAGCAAAATAAATAAATTGGTAAAAAATATTTCCTTGATATAAAATATTAGAAAAGCGTAGCAGGCGTTACCAACCGAGGGGTTGATGCGGTCGGTGTCCAGCTTATTGATTTGACAGTTATGCGACAGCCTCACCAAATATCGTTGACAGTGAGATTTATAGGAGTACCTCCCCAGGGGGGAGGATGTGAATCACCATATTGTCACAACATACACTCGCCATATATGTATCCGTAATATTTTCGGAGATAAATAGAAACACGAATAAATTTTACGAGACACGCTGCATATCGACCTTGATTTTTTTCAACATAGCCGTGCCGATGGGGTCTCTTATTTTTCTTTAATAACTCCTTAATATAAATCTTACATATCAAAAACATTTGTATTTGTCTAAAAAAGTCTAAAGAATAAATATTATAAATGACCTATTGCCACGCGCGCAATATTTTTTCTCACTCGCATCCAGTACGATGTGCCGAGTGCGGGCGAACATGCTGCGGGAGCTCAATCGTGTGCGTTGTTATTTACCTGTCATAATGATTAGTTAAAAAATCCAAAATATACATCAATTTATGAATAACTATTTTTATTCTTAAAATAATCCATTTTTTTAAGTGTCAAGATATTAATGAAGAATTCATTCAATATCTTGACTTGAAATGCCCCAAGTTTTTTTTTATTTTTCTTTAATAACTCCTTAATATAAATCCTTCATATCAAAAACATTTGTATTTGTCTAAACGAGTCTTTATTGTCTGCAATTGCGAAAAAAAAATAAAAACAAGAATATTCGCTTCTGTTGTCATGGGCGTAATGTTTTTTTTCGCTCGCATCCGTTACGATGTCCAAGACCAAGTGAAACGTACTAGTGACATGTGCGATCAGTCTACGGGGAGACATCGCCGAGTGCGCGTGTCTTTACGCATCATATTGAATAATTAAAAAATCAAAAATATACACCAAATTATGAAGCATTTTTTTTAGAATAATACATATTTTTACAAAAAAAGTCAAGATATTAATGATGAACTCTTCAATATCCTAACTTGAAATACTTGGGATCTCTAAGAGAACTTAAACCTTCAGACTAAACAATTGCTTTCGGGTCTAGATGGGTTCTAAAAGCGACAAACCTCGTTAACCGATCCGTCACGACGGCTCGAAACCAACGGCGTTGCTCGATGGGGTATATTTAGTACGATTTTTTTTCCCAAGCATTTGAAGGCAAGATATTGATTAATTTTTTCAATAATATTTTTTACTTTTCTGAAAAAACAGTTTATTCTAAGAATACAAATAGTTATTCATGATATATATTAATATAAAAATCTGACTGAAGCACGTCGCCGTCTCAGAGCTCACCCCACACATGTCCCTAGTACGGTTTCACTTGCACTTGCACATGTGTGATGTTTTTTCTCGCTTGCATTCGGTACTGAACGATTAAAAACGTATATTGTTTTATTTTTTTTATCGCAATTGCGGAAAATAAACGTCATTGATTATTTATAATATTTATTTTTTAAACTTTTTTTAGATAATACTAGAAATATTTACTAAACGTTTGTGATATGTACAATTTAGATTAAAAGAATTATTCGAGAAAATCAGAAAATCAGGCTCGGCAAGGCTAAGTTAAAGCCTAAAGCTTAAAAAACATGTTATTTTAATCAAAATAATTTTTGAAAAAATATATTTATATATATTTTTAGTCTATTTTAATAAAATATGCATTTAAGTATTATTAACGTGTATGACAAAAAAGTTCCTTTGAAATTGACGCGTAAACCTCTTGGCGATATTCGAGTTTCGCCATACTATTTTTCTCTCCCTACTAAAAGTGCAATTTCGCTTTTCCGGATCGAAAATGGAATGCGGAAAATTTCCCATACGTGCATTAAGTATAATCAAATCAATTGACTGAAAAATGGGACCTTTTCAGGATCCCTCCCGCCGCTCCGCTTCGGTTCTACCCCCACCGCGCCGGACACGCTCCTCTCCCCTCCCCACCGTCGACACCCCCGGTTGTTTTTCACGCAATTTTCCCCTGTCGCCACAGCGGTAGATCGTAATGATGATTATAATTAATCACCGAAAAATAATGGATGTTTCCTGGTACGGGCTCAATTACTGAATCGTTTGTTCAAAGCGGCAGAATTGCCTAATGGAATGTTGTGGCTGAATTTTATTTATATAGGGTGTCGGGGGTTTAATTGTTATTGTGGAGGGATAGGGATTATTTTTGATAATTAAAAGTAATAATGAATTTAATTTGAATACTGAGACCCGGTCCGTATTTTTGGACGGATTAGAACAGTGACTCTCAACAATTTTGACAGTTGAAACTTAATTAAAAAAATGTATAAGTGGTATTATTTTTATACTATGTTATTTGGATTCTCCAACTCTACATTTAGCTATCTGTTTAATATAAAATAGGCTTTTTTAGTAAAAATAAATATTAACACATTTTAGTTTTGCAAGCACTTTCTAAAAATTTCTTCCTAACTAAACCAACTAAATATTAAGAGGAAGGAATTTTCTACAAATTATAATATTTATTTAAATAATATTACCGTTAAATGGTTAATAATAGAGATGATGTTGAAACTAAGGTGTAGCATAAGTATAAAATATTTTTTACTATTTATCATTCTAAGAAAAATATTTAATTAGGCATACAATTAATAGTAAAAAATCAACTTAGGCATGAATTTTCATATACTATTACTTCCATAACTTATTAATTAATTAATTATTTATTTGTGTATGTAAAATCTTTGCAGCAGTTAACAATAAGGTAAATATCTAATATGACTAACAATTTCAAGTAATGTCAAGGAAAAGTATATCAACAAATAAAAAAATATGACATCAATTAACTTTTTATTAAACCTTATGCGATAAGAAAAATGTCTCAGAAATGAAACTATTTTTTTCTAAAAGTTTTAGTAACGTTTTACAAATATATATTGAATTAAAAAACAACTAATTTTGCTCATTTATGTAAACACGAGAATTATTATCCTTAGAATATTTAAATTTATAAATAATCCAAAAACTGCTGCCAAAAATATTTTTATGGATACTAGCTAATAACTAAATAATTTATAAATAATCTATTAAACAAAAAAATCTTAAAAAACTCTATACACATCAATTAAAATATTTATCAAAGGATTTATGCTGACTTTGAGAAATATTTATATACAGTTTTTTACGTCCAACACACCCTTCGGCAAATCAAATGCATCCTTTTACAAATCAAATGCACCCTTTTGCAAATCAAATGCACCTTTTTGCAAATCAAATACAACTTTTTGCAAATAAAATTGGCCCGTTTAAAAATTAAGTTAAACAATTAAATATTTTTCAATATATGTATACTTTTTTTTATCAGTTCTTTAAATTATCTAAAAAAACGGGTTCCAGTGTATTTATGTAGTATCCCGAAATTAAGTATTTTTTACCAGTTCCTTCCAACACGTGAAAAACGGGCTCCTCTGTATTCATCCTGATAAAAAAAGTATGTATATTGAAAAAAAAATTTGTAAAAGAGTCAATTTGATTTGCAAAAGGGTTTATTTGACGTAAAAAACTGTATTGCCATAAATGTATTAAAATATCATTTTTTTTCAGCTTGAATTTTTGATTTTATACTAGCATTTTTCTGTTAAATTATATAGTCGATAAACAGTAAAAAGTTGATGAAAAAAAATAATATTTACTACAATTTCACAAGACATGGCTGACAAGGTTGCTAGACTCAAATATACAACCTAGTCAGTGTTATAAAGGATTCATAAAAATCCTAAGTAGATTAATCTGTTCAATCATTAATACGATCTGATCTCTGTCACAATAATTTTATTAGAGATTTTTACTGATTGTTACTAATCCATAACATACTTAACAAACTAGATAATTATTAAAATCTACAATTCAAAGATATTACTTCTTACATTCAATAAATCTAATTTATCATTATAGAGAAAGTGAGAGAATTTTATATATTCATATTTATCATCCGTATCTCATAATAAATACATATTTAGCATAGTTTTCTAGTACCTAGCATATAATTTTCTATTTCTTCCCGTGATTTAACATGCATATCACATGTACAAGTTTACACAGTCAAACATCCACGAATCCCAATGCCCCAGTGGAGCGCAGCCTCTCGATTGTTCAGTCTCTGGGAGCTCTCCAGTCGACTATCACCCCGTAATGTAATCACCGCCTAGAGAGTTTCCGTTTGAGTTATGAGCTTGAAACCGTTTATTTATACCATTGGAATCTGTCAGGTCTCTGTGACAAACTTGGTCTGTGGCACTAGCGCCTCTGCCTGCGCCTACCGCATCTAATTAATCGACTTATAATATGTATGAGCGCCATACGTGTTAAATATTTGCTCGCTGTCTCCCTGTTGAATTTTGCAATATCGGCTTATGTAAAAATGGTACGTATTGCGGATGGTACGTGGCCATTGTTGGTGTGTCGTAAATTAGTAGGGTGCAGTCGTTATTAACGAACGGGCCCGACGTGGCTCGCATACCTAACACTTGTTTATCAAACAAACTGCATAATGGCGGACAACTATTTCCAAATTCGATAAAATTATAAATTTATGTGTTGCAGTGTTAAAAATAACAACACTCAATATTCACATCGCATTACAATGAAGTTTTAAGCGGATGAAAACAAATTATTTAGGATTTGCATACACGGCGTATTTAATAAAAATATAAAAATCATATGAAAAAGGGCTTTGACTGGAGACCTGACCCGTATTTGAAGAGCCAAGATAACCTGGAGAACGTCCATCACAGTCATGACATCATGGTTGAGACGGAAGTGCCTCTAGGTGGCAAAGACCCGCCTCAGGGCTAATCGCCACTTAAATAATAAAATAAATAAATAATTTGAAAAAGTCTAAAGAAATATTATGAATAATCATTGTCCTTTATTGTCTGCAATTGCGAAAAAAAAATAAAAACAACAATATTCGCTGCTATTATATAACCCATTTTTAGGCATTTTAAGTCAGATGAAGAATTCATAAATATCTTGACTTGAAATGCTGGGGCCTATTTTCATACAAAATATACCCCATCGGACAACACCGATGGTTTCGAGCCGCCGTGACCGATCAGTTAAATGAGGTAACCCACAAAAAAAGAATTTAAATTATAGTTTTGAATGGGTTATCAGCAGTTCTGACTTCAGAAAAATATTCCTGTTGCTTATCCTGTAATATAGGCAAGAAACAAACTTTTTGATAGCTTTTCCATCATCATTCCTCGAAGAAAAGGGTTTTAGCACGGATTTTAAGATATTCAACATTTTTTTTTATTAAATTTCACATTTTTTTCGCTTCGTACCAACAAAATATTTTCATTCATTTTTCTGGGAAGAAATTTTTAAACATAAAAATTTTCTACGTGCGCTGTTTTTTTTTTTTTTTAGATAAGATTGTCAACTTTTAGCCATATATTTAAATTTTCTGGCTATATGGATTGTTTTTATTGATTATATCATCATCTTATGCCACTGGTGTCAGCTCAAAAAAGCTATTTAAAGTTAATAATTTAAAAAACAATCAATTTTAATCAGGCAACGGGTTTCCATAAGAAAAAAAATAAGCCAAGGGATCCACAAGGAAAAATAGCGTAGGGACCTATGTTCTAAACAATATATGGTGGTAGAAATACAAAATATCGACCAAATTATGAAGCATATCATGAATAACTATGTTTGTTCTTGGAATAATCCATTTAAAAAAAATGTCACGATATTTATGAATATTTCATCAATATCTTGACTTGAAATGCTTGCGTTATCTAAAATACCCCCTTCAAGGGGATAAACTTGCATCACCAGTAACAGTTCTAAGAAACGAATCGGTCTCATACCTAAAAGAGAGCGACGAACAGATTTGAATTAATCTTAAGGATCTTTATATCTATTCATACTCATTTCTGGATAAAAATTCAACAAGAATATTTCTTAGTCTTGTCTCTTTAAATGATCACAGTCTTTAAATATGCATAGTTTTCTCTTAAAATATGCAGAATTTTGTCCAATCATTACATTTTTTTTTTGGTGTTTTTATACACTTGTTCCTGGCGTAACTGGACATTAATAGCTACATTGGATGCTTACGTTCTTATTAGACTTTAAAAGGGTTCCTCGATGAATTTTTACTTGTAAATGAAAACAAACAACAACACCGCCATGATGCCCCAGTCTCGCATTCGTATTCGCCAGAAATTGTCAAAGAAATAATTAAAAAATATTAAAAATGCTATTTTTCCAAAATTGAGGAGATAATTACAAAATCGCCGAAGGGGATAAAATTTTGTCGTTTAATATATTTTTTTAGCGGATGAAATACATTGCAAAAAAGCTCTTACGACTGGTAGTCGTGAAAAGTTTAGCTATTTAACTTGAAAATAAAAATTTAAAAACTATTTTAATCTTATGACTTTAACGGTGACCCGAAGATCACCAGGTTAAATTTCTAACTATACTTACTGCTTCAATGATAAAGTGATCTTTGCATAATACGATATTTTCATAGCTATCAGTGAATTGATAATTTTCTTTTTACTCTTCAGAGTATGATCTATGGATTGCACATTGTTAAGGATTAATAAAAAAAATCAATCCCAGAATTATGTTTACTAATCCCGAGATTCGTAGGTATCGAAAATTGTCAAGGATTAGATTATCTAATTATGACCTATATTAATAATATTATTCAATAAAATTAATCCGTATCCTGATTTATATTGAATTGCTGAAAAGTCTTACTTATCATAAAATAACTGGTTATATATTTAGGATGATATTAAATGCATTTAGAAATTCGGGAATGGCTCAGCATTATGTACAATCTCCAAGTAAGCACAATACTTATCGCCCTCGAAACTTTCCACATTGCGGAGATGCGGCATCCACATTGCGGACGCACTTGTGCTGAAGACGCCATTTTAAATTTGTCTTGGTACAGGGCGTCCTCGACGAAACAGGGCTGGTTACGCTCAGCCACGGAATTTGTCTGTAGCAAATAACGTTTATGCGAACGAAGCAAGACATCAACATTCTAAGACCATATAATTTGAGGGGAAAAAATAAATACACATAAAATTGAAAAATCGCAGAGGATGCGGCGAAGCCCTGCTCTTTCTGAATCTATAATTTGTATATTTAGTTCCAGCGAAGCGCAAGCATTCCTGACATTGCTATTATTTTGCTACTCATGTCTGCTGTATCCTTATTGAGTGGGGCCCCTGCTAGACTGGCCCTACTAAGGCCTCTTACAGCCCCATCAAGCACCAAAGAACCTCCACTCGCGACCATATAAAATAATATCCACATCATTCGCTACATCCAGTCACATATTGAGCTATAAGCGTCGACTTTATATATTATTAAATATTAATAAAATAATATCAGAGCACGTTTCGCCGTGGTTCGCCTGGGATTCACCTGTTTTGCTTTCACCGTGCCGGTGCTCTTACTAACCTCGAGTACAATAGAAAATATATTTACTCGGGTTCACTTATCGTAGGATTTTATATGGCAAATAATAATGGGGCAAGATGTCCGCACAACTGATACAACATGTGTGCATGAGGCCTGAATTGGTACCTGAAGCCATCCCAATAACACAGTCATGATTATACGTACGGCGCTAGGCGTGGCTCATCTCGACGCCGGTCACGTGACTGCCTGATGACGTCACGTATTGTTGTTTCATTACCTGGCGCGGTCCGCAAGACGTATCGATGCCTTGTCGCTCTCACACCCACCGATGACGTCACATATATAGTTAGTTACTGAGCTGGATACTGGATAGGAACGAAATCAATCAGTCGCTGGAGAAAATTGGCGATTTTAATTAAATATTTATTTAATATTATTTAAAATACGTATTTAGTAAATATGTAATTTATTGCACGCGAAATAAAAAATAGGGTCAATAAAAAATAATAAGGGCTCACTGTTTTTTTATATTTTCTTATATAGACAAGCTTTTATAAATGCTTATTTAAAAATCAAGCAACGTTTAATTATTCAGTAAGTATTAATGTTTTTCGTAAGGCCATTTTTAGAGTTATATAAGCCGATGTTTATCCCATTTTTATTCGACTTATTTTCTTAAATTCATAATAATTTTATTTAAACAATAATATATAAACAAAAGCGAAATGTTAACACTTAAAAAACTACTGCACCAGACGCTCTTTACGTTTCTTAACTATCTACAGATCCAATCTTAATATATATGGATTTCAATGGATATTAAAGTGGTGATAAAAACAAAATGTTCCAATATTGGAACACTGAGTAAAAATGGATTAATATAACAAAATCAGTTTCTTTGTGATAATTACATCTATAATAATATAAAATAACTCTTTATAAAACTAAATCATGATAAAATCTAGTCTTAGATCTTCCGAAACTTTTCCTGCTGATCTTTTTTATATTTATTATTAACCTTTTGCACTTTGAATAATTTTGGTCAATACGTCTGGCCTACCGAATGAAAAAGGTTTAATTATATTTTTAAAACATAAATTATTTTATCTTACTAATAACATATTTGCTATTAATAAAAATTGTCCTATTTTTTTGTAATTTAACTTATATTGAAAATTATTTATTTCAGATAAACTTTGTAGAAAAATGCTTATGCAAAACACATTATGTAATTTAAACACGTGCAAATATATAATAACTATTAATAAAAATAAATTCATTCTATGAAGATCTTAATTTCCCCAAACATATTTTCAGGAAAACGTCACTGCTGAATATTTGTAATCATGTCTGATTTTTTAGTTAATAACTATTGTATATGTCAGTGAAAATGAAATAATATATTTTATATTGTTTTAATTAATTTATTTATTAGACATTGAAAGCTGCGTTTATTTTATATAATATGACTATATTTTAACCTTTTGCATTCAACTATCAACTTTTAAGTAAGGTATAGGAAAAGGAAAAAGTTAAATTATATGCGTTTATTAAAATCAAATGATTTTCTATTACATTGTATATATTTCTTCCATCTAATCGACACGATTGCATATATCAGAGGCTCCCAATCTTTTTCGGTTTACGGCTCCCTTAAATACATCAGATTTTTCCGCGGCTTCCTTAACCCTTTCAATGCGGCGGGTCTAAACACGATTCTGCATCTGAGTGCGTTTTTGTCCAAATTATTTTTTTTGGCAAGGTAAATTTGTATTCACCTTTTACCGCCATATTAGACCATTTTTCTATAAGAAATTTATGCAAACATGTTGATTAGGATATGTTCTTCCATCTCAACTAAAAAAATAAACTCGATTCGCTTTATTTTCGTAATCATAAATCGAACAAAATATCAATTGCTCAAACAGAGATTTTCGCGAGAAACAAAATAGGAATGCGAATCAAAAATCAAAACGCGAAATGCAGTTCTTCTTTATACCACATCCGTACACGCATGTTGAACATCATGCACGTTAAAACACCCTAACAACCCCTGAGCTCAGATACGTCACCGATACCACAGGATATTTAAATGAGAACACCACGCGTGATTTGAATCGTCACTATTCATATTTACATATTACATGGTTCCTGTTTGTGATATGTTCTATATTGATGGCTGTGTTTAGTTTTAAAACAAACACTATCTAGTTTACATGTAACGACAAGTTAAAGTTTTAAAGAATCTCGCGCATGTACGACATGCGGCCGCACCCTGGACACGATTTGTATGCGCATGTACGTCATGCGCCCCGCATGGAAAGGGTTAACACATTTCGGTCCGCTGGGTTCCGTACTGAGTTTTGCGTTGGGCCGGGCGATTTCGCGAAAAAAATATCAAAAGTTAAGCACTTCAGTTAAATCGATGTAACTCTGATACCATTTAAGTTACGTCAATATTTTTTTTTGATGTGTTCAAAAAGATTATCTCTATGTAAAAAAAATAATAGTTCAAAACTTCTCAAAGTGTGACCTGCGTATCAATGAAATATAAATAATTATGGTTTAACATCAGCGCCGACGAGGACTCGAAAACGCGTCCCCCGTACTTCTACGTTGGCCCGCGAGGACGCGTTTTCGAGTCCTCCGGACCGCAACGTGTTAATGCATCAGTTTTTTTTAATTTTTGACCTTCTTGAGAAAAGCGTGTGCAAACAAATTTCGAGAATTGGGAATTCCAACAAATTTGCCGAATTGTTTAATTGAATATTTGGCGACACCCTTATGACGACACCGCGGTTCCCTGGGGAGCCGCGGCTCACACTTTGGGAATCACTGGTCTATACCTTTCTATCAATTACTGTAGTGGAAAAATCATTAAACATAAAATAAAAATGATTTGCTTTACTAACACTGTAATAAATATTTATTTAAAAAAACTACGCTAACAAAATAATTTTTATGTTCTAAGCTAATATAATTTAATCTATAAAAATTCCTAATTTATTGCAAGGTCTGTGATTTTTGCTGAAATTAATATTATGATTAAAATATATATATGAGCTTTGAATTAGAATTACACATCTGCTGCTTTTCAATCCGTTTGCTAATCAAACACGTTGACATAAAAGAGAAGCAATATTTTGCAAACAGTGTACATTTTTTTGACACCATTACGATTGGTTACGCATTCAGATTGGCACAAAAGCAGCAATCTAATTCGAAATCACATGTGGCAGGAAGAAGGGCTCCGGGTACTGGGCGAAAGCAAAAAAAAATGAGAAAATCACTTCGATTCTCTTTGATTATATCCAATAACTTATTCCTTTCATATTTTTCTAAAGAGAATCGCGTACCCAGTGCGTATGTATGTAGCTGTATGTGTATATATATATATATATATTTTTTGCCATTTCTTCATCGTCGAAAAGAAACAGTTCTCCGGCGTGCCGAAACTGTCAAAACGAAATGTCAAGCAAGTGCCCTTTCATGGCAGAAATGCTGAATTACTGTGGGTCTTTCAAAAGGAAAAGGGGAGGCCGCCGGCTTCAAATCGATTTTAATTTCCGATCACCGAATACAGATTATGTTTTGCTTTTTCCATTCCATTCCGGTTCCTTTTTTTTCTTCTTCGTCTCCCGGTCGCAGGGTGACTTCTTCTTCGAGGCGGCGGTGGAGGAGCGAGCGGCGTCCCCGGAAGAGGGGATCGGAATTTCTCTAACGAATCTGATTAAAAATACACTATGGATTAAATTAAACTAATTAGATACTCACGAATACACGACATTCACATCATTCACTATTATACAACGCGCGTAAAATAATTAACAATATTAAAATTATTAAATAAAATAATTGAACAATACCTAATTTTATTTATTATATTTTTATTATAATATATTAATTAGCCACGAGCCACCGTTGGGTTGTCGTACATCAGCGCGCGTCACTCGAGCCACTGAAAGCATCGCCACCTCATCTCCAAACACACTGTTTCTTTTTCAGCACATTTCACTCGTGGTAAAACCTTTAAAGCCGGAAAATCCCGTACATATAATTGTGAAAGGATTTTCCAATTACCACGAAAATTCTTTACATCTCCACGGGGAAAATAGTCATTTCAGAGCGATTGGTTTGGCTGTCAATTTAGATATTGCCGTTTTTTTTATATGTATATGCAAAGAGGGGGCAAGATTTGAATGAGATTTTGTGAGCTATTATTCGAGAAAACGTGTTTTTTTAATACATAAAATTGACTAATAAAAATAATTAAATTCAGCTTAAATAAAATTGAAATAAATTTCTATTATTAAATTTCAACCTTAACAGATAAATTATAACTAATTTTTCTGTGTTTTTTTTAATCGGATATCAGATCAAACTCTCTATATGCTTTTTATTTATTTTTCCAATGAATATATCTTTTAATAAATTTGTAAAAAATATATAATGAGAGTTACTCATAGATTCGACTAAAAGTGAACAGAGTGGAAAAAGTTAGAAGATATTTAATTATTTTAAAGGTTTTATTTATTATTCTAAAAAATAAGACAAAAAACATTTAATAAAATGTAATAAAAAATATGATATAAGTTCAGACTTAGTCATTATTTCAATATATTCTAGATATAGCTTTAAATAAAAGTATAAAAAATTTAAAGTGTCTATTTCACACTGTTACGAGATGTTTATGAAACATTTATAAATAAAATGTTTAGAAAATTGATTATTTAATATTAAATTTACTAGAAAACAACGTGAGTTTATTTTTTTAATATAATCTAATCTCTAAAAATTAGTTCACGTAATGTTACGTAATATTGGTATACTATTGGCTATCCAAAGACCTTTCACAAGGCTACAGCCTCTTTCTGTTGAACCAAGCGATTTCCTCTTTTTCAAATGGTTCCCAACTTTAGTTCATGAACTAGTATGTTATTTTCACAACTCCCTGACATATATTAAATATTTTTTTATTAATAAATTTCGTAATCGAAAATATTCATTAGAATTTAATTCAATAATTAATAAAAAAATATTCATCTCTTTTTAAACAATAGCGAGTACAATTGTAATTGACAGTGTAAGTCTAATCGTAAAAATATTTAAAGATGATTTAAATGACATTTATAGCAAATTTTCCTATGCTACAATATAATTAACAAATTAAAAAATAGTTTAAAAATTAAAACAATATAATATATTTTAAACAAATAAATGGGATCGCCGTTTCACCGTTACATTTAAATAAAGTCATGGAAATATTTATTTTGTGTTGATTTCCCCCTTAAATAATGTTTTATATATACAAAATATTATTAATCTGAGTATTTCATTTTATTAAATTAATTTTGAATTTAAGTATTTTAATAATCAGATAATAAATTTAAACATTTACTAAATTATGCTTATATTAATACAATAATTAAAATGAATAATTTACTAATAAAAGTTTAAATAAAATTTAATAATCAATTCAAGTCAAAGTCTTTCATGAAAAGTTAGACAAGTGTGTTATAAATAGTATTATATATACTGCGGGGCCGCAGCACCCCCAAGCAATTTAAGGAAATATATATTAATATAAATGTTTATATTGGTTATATATATACAAAAATATAAATATAATTTATATGTATAATCTGGTCGGTGCCTACGCGGAGAGTGTTACTCGCTAGACTACGCTGCAGGCGTAGTGTATTGAACGGATGCGGGCCGGTAGCGGAGTACGGGGGGGGGGGGGGTTTCGCCGCTAAGCGCCGAGTCGCGCTGCGACTCGGTGCAGTGAAACTGACTCACAGCTTCTTTAAGCTACGCTCTTATGCCACTTGTCCCTTATTTTATTATTGTTAATATTATTTAGTATTTTTATCTCATCTTATTTTTTATATTTTAAATAATTATACAAATATGAGCAAACGCATATTTGTATAATTATTTTATTAAACTTCGATATTTTTTTGGAATCCCAACCCTTATTTTGTATGATCTTAAAAACATATGGCCGTATTATAAGTACATGAATTTATTTATTCAGTATTGCGAAGATTTGCAAAATAAAATTGTATAAGAAACAGTTTTCCAACTATTGAATAACTTATTAATCTCATCACAATAAAAATCTGATTAAAGAATATGTTTACTTCTTCCAGGGTATTAAATTCGTTGACATTGATAAATTTGTTTGGTACTATATATATTTTATTTATCTCGATCAATCTGATTGTATCCATCATTAATCCTTTTATCGCAGACCATGCCATCGGAGGTGGAAAGATTGTCTCCGACATCACAATTTTTGATCTGGTGAATTTTTCTCCGATTTTCCGAGCTGCAGGAGGCAGGTGGAGTTTGTATAAAGCACTCAGATATGAAGGCAACCGGAAAATCAGAAATCATAATGGCAAGAAAGCTCCCCAGTGCCGGTACATATATAATCTGGATGTGCCCCTTTGGTGGTCCACCCACCACCGACCACCCCCAGCATCCGAGTCCTCGCCCCCATCTGCTACTTTCTTTAAGTATTCATATGCGCGTCTCTGCCCCCTGACATAGACACAAAAGAATTCAAATTTTTTTTCAACGAATTTGTATACTAATTATAATAAGTTTTCCGCAATAATATTTAAAAATCGCGGATTAATTAGGCTAGCACTCAATTATAATTTCTTTACAATTCGTTTCTTTCAGTATACGGTGGTGCAAAAAAAATGACACTCCGATTGCACGTTTCAATGCTAAGTTATTCAGAGTCACGGCTTAAGCATTAAACTCAAAAGTTAGTCTACAAAAGTTGCTCGCAGGATTTAAATAAAAAAAAATATATATAATCATCCAATTAAATACAAAATAATTCATCACATCGTTAAATCAATGAGGTTTAATGTTCGTTGCGATAAATTATGAATTATAATTAAAAAAACATAGTTTTCCCTAATTTTCCTAAAGATCGTATCAATCATTTAGTGGCTAACCCCTTTGTAATTGTCGTGATGAGGCTGTGCGAATTAATTCGCAGCGGCGAAACCTGTGCGCTGGGTTTGCCAAGGGGTCGACCATGGGGCGGTCGACATCCCTGAAGCCCCTGCCATCCCTCCCCCGTCCCCGACAGGGGTTGCAGGGGTGGCTGCGGCCGATGGGGCTGATAGATCATGTCCCCGAAATATTGTAAAAGTGAAAGAGCCGCGTTACGGCATCTGCTCGGAGCGATAACAAAAAAACTCCGCGTCCCTGTTTATAAATCTCGCAGGCCCGCGACACACCTTTTAATGACACGAAAAAAACTATAAATTGTGTCATGCCACGGCCTGGATACAGGCCCTAGCCAGGATACACTGACACAGTTGCCAAATATTTTAAAAATTAATTTGCAATGATCCCATAATTATTATTAAAAATAATATCAAAGAAGACTTACGTATTTTACAATCTAAAATAAGATTATTAGATGAGCACGTATATAAATAATAAATAGGTTTCATTATCTAAAATCGATTCAAGGTGTAGCAATTTCTAATACAATAAAATATTTAAATTATTCTTAGAAGATACCAATACGAATTTGTATTTAAATTAATATAAGATATAAACAGGAAAGTATATACATTATATTTAAATCCTGATTGTTATTTTTTAAACTGTAGTCGTGAAGGGGAGCTTCAGTCTTTCAACCCTTTTATAGCTAATTTTTTAATAAATATTTTTGCCAACATTATGCACAAGAGAAGTTTATTTTTTTTAACCGTGATAAATAAAAATTCAGTTTAATAATAAATACAACTGTCCATTTTTTTTTATCGTGTAAACAGAGATTCAGAATATATTTCTAAACATAAACGAAAATGAAAAAAAAAAAACATTTAATCGACGTCAATAAATTTCGCGAGTTTTCATGACCTGATTATTCTTAGCCTTATTTTAATTCATAATATTTTTCGATTATAAATTGTACATTAGACTCATACATTTTAGATTCATTACCAATATTAAAATTTAACCTTTTCACTCCAAAGGCCAGACGTATTGGATCAAAAAATATTATAGCAAACTTAGCGTTTTTTTTATTTAAATAAAAAAAATGCTTTTTATTGAATTAAATATCAGATCAATCCATATAGATGATAATTATTTATTTTCTTAATGAATATCGCTTTTAATAGATTTGCAAAAAATGCTTTAATGCATTCTATAACAAAAAAGAAATTAATAAACATAGCCGAAAAATTATATTAATCGTCCTTCTTTTTCTTATCCCATATTATTGCAATACCAAAACTAATATCTAGTGTATATCAATATTATTTTATTGCAATATAAATATTTATAGATAGATAAAATTTATGTACATATTTGTTTACTTTGCAATGTATGCATATTAAAGCATATCCATAACATATATTAATTAGAAAATGACTTATGTATTGATTTTCATGAGGTCCCATGGTGTAATGGTTAGCACTCTGGACTTTGAATCAACGATCGAGTTCAAATCTCGGTGGGACCTTCACGGTTATTTTTATATTAATCGATGAAACTTAATTATAGAATAATAAATATTTAATGAAACATATTTATATATAATATTATGTTTACTTAAGGCTCAATTATCATTATTACAAGATCGTTGGAGCTATTCATGAAATTTATGATTAATTTTAATCAATTTTAATTTTAACGATTTAAATTGGGCCATAATAAATTAATTAAATAATTAACTGTAGAATTTTTTGATTGTATCAGACACTCGGTTAATTATTAAAAAGTTATCGTACAACAATACATCTTTAAGACCAAAAAACGCATAGCAAAATGAAATAAACTAGTTTTTCACGCTGAATGACTTGAGATGTTCTTTGTGTTTGTTTACGTTTTGTAAAGAGTTTAAAATAATTTAAATGAGTTGAAGTTTTTTCCTAAAAAGAAAACTAGAAACTGAAAGATGGGCGAGTTGTATTACGTAAACAATTTTTATAATGAAGCAAATTGCATTTTATAGTATAATATAAAATATTCTTTTAATAATAAGTTAATATACGTATTTTTTATTTCTCTTTATTAGAAAAATAAAATCATTATTTTCCGTTTTTTTTTTTCATATAAAACAAATAAAACCAAGAACTCTACCACTATACTCAGAAGTTAAATAATTATATGATATAAAAAAATCATCTTGTAACACATTTTGAAATAGGACCATACAATTTTTACAATAACTAAATCAGTAAAAATTAATTATTAACTATGTGAGTAGAATAATATGCATCTATAAATTAGAATTATTTTTTAGCTACAATGAAAAATTATGGATGTCTTTTCCAAAAACCTATTATTTACACTTTGTTTTTAAAAAATCCGTTTATTGTTAAATCATAGAAAATTACTTTTTATAAGAAAAGTTTACTGTTTAAACCAGATTGATTAATTAGATTAATGCTGATATTTACTTGTTTTATTTAGATAATCTTAATTGAGCTAAAAAATTAGATAAATTTCATTATTAGGGGGACCGTAAAGTAATCATTTTTTTTACACGTCCTTCGATTTTTTATTCATTATTATTAAATTTATTACCTCTTAATGTATACTCTAAGGATCTGAACAACTGATAATCCGACGGCGCGAGATCCGCGTGAATAGGGTGGATAAGTTAAAAGTTCTAATCCAAGATCCCTTAATTGTTCCTGTATTATTTTTGCAGCGTGAGACCTCGTGTTATCGTAACTAAGGATCTTTTTTTAGTTATTGATCAAAACAAATCGTTTTTTCATTCGCTTGAGTTGTTCACAATACACTGTCGTGTTAACGGTCTGATCAAGTTCAAGAAGTTCATAGTGTATGCTTCCAGAAAAATCACAACACACACAAACAAGGACTTTCTTTATTGTTAGTGATGGTCGAGGGGTCGGATCAGGTACTTCTCCGTAAGAAAGCAATTGTTTTTTAACACAGGAATATTGTATAACACCCACTTCTCAACTTCAGTTACAATTCGCTGCAAAAACGGATCGGCTTCATACCGAGACAAAAGAGATGCGCAGACGATACACCGTGGATCAAACACCGTCTCTGTCAGTTCAAGAGGAACCCAAATTCCTTGCATTAACTTTAAGGCTAAATGAAAGGCATAATACTGGGTAATATTAACAAACCAAAGAAAGCTAATAAGCATCTCTACGAACACATTTTTTTTTATCAGTACAGATTATTATATAAATATTTTATACAATAATATGAGATATGTCGAAACAGAATTTCTATGCCAATAAAAAGCATCGTTTAAAATCACATCCATTCGTTCGAATATAAAAAAGGCAAAACAGTATTTATGCATATTGATCGACTTTATTTTCCGTTCGTTTCTTTTTATTTTATTTGTTTTAGCCTTTGGCGAAATTTTCGCGAATCAACCGCAATGGCAAAAAAATTACTCGCACTAAATGCACACGGGCAAAAAATCGTATTTGCATATCGGATAAGTGGTGGTGTGAGGCTGGGGGCGAGACTCGCGCTGCTCGATGCCCGGACCTCCACCGAAACCCTCCCTCCTTGCGCTTCTTCTTGGCGGAAACTACTTGTTTCACTTTATTATTCCTTTGATATTCCAATGACTTGATACTTGTGCGAAAACAAGCCGAGATGTGGTTGTAAAGAGCCAGCCATGCGTCCCTAACGAACACTCGAGTCCCGAGGACCGCGCGAGCTCTGACTGAGGACCGCGGCCGGATGATCCATTCAATGAAACAACGATCAAAAAGTACTCAGGGCCTCATTATGGGATCCGATGTCATGGCTGGATGTGATGAGGCGCTACATTTAATTAGTGGATAATTAGTGCGATTGCGACGTGCACTAGATCGACAAATGAGACTCTTCTGCAAGGACCAAGGACAATATAATTAAAAAAAAATAAAACCTGTATATAATTAATTGTATTTTTTAATAAAAAAAATATATTTTAATTATATTTTTTTTGCAGTCATTAATTGATGATTATGCCGATGCGGCCCTGTAAACAGGTGTTGGTAGAAAATATGCACATTATTTTTTAATTCGATTTTGAATAGAACTGTGTATGGAATAGAGAGGTGTCTGCAATGCCATTCACTCTAGTGCCTCATTATATTCCACATTCGAGGCAAAACATTAAATATATACGTTTGATGTATACGAAACTTTAGTTTTGTTCTGTTTTTTTCACTAAAGTCACAAATATAAATACATATAAACTATTTATTATTTTTTTTAATCGAAATATATACAATTGATATTAATAAGATTTATTGTTTATGTCAGTATCTTTCATTTTTGGCCAATTTAAAAGGATAATAAAACAATATATTTTTCTTTAGAAACCACAGAATTAAATGAACAATTTTTAACATAAATTAGAAAGTCCACTATACATTGTTTTACCAATTTTAATTTTTAGGGGGACCGAAAAGTAATCAAAATGTCTTCGATTCACAGTTAGTTTGAGTCGAGATACGGTCCTGCAAACACATACGTTTTTTTATTACGTTAAAGCTATGGTTGTAAATTTCATTTTTCTGTTAATTTTTTTTCTACCAAGAGCTGCTCGTCCTAATCCTGATTCCAAGACTATGACAGTCGTCAATCAGGTTATCTTGGCTCTTCGAATACGTGTCAGGTCGCCAGTCATAAGCCCGGGAGCCGAGCTGTCACGTGTGGATTGTAACAAATAATAATCAGACGAGGTTTATATTTCGTATTTAATTTACGGTCTAATCGGGTGATACCTCCGGTAGCACACACCTCACTGAATGGCCTGGATAGCGGCCTGGCTCCTCATAGCTCCGTAGAATCTACGAAACCATGAGTGTACCCAATCGCCATCAACGCCACGTCTGATACCGGCACGCGACAACACTCGACTCTTTGAGCCTTGACCAATTATCGAGGCTAGTCAGAAATTGACTGGCCTTGAAGAACCAGTTACGATTTAGGCTCCTATATCAAGAAAGAAGAGATAGGTAGTTCGCCCTTTAGGGGAGGAATCCCACCTCTCCTGCCACTGATCAACCGCCACTTCAGGAACGCATGACTTTAGATTTACCAAAGGTTCGCCTTCTAGTGTGTAAATTGTAGAGGCGACAACGAGTTTATTTTTTTATACAAGATCTAACGGCCCTCGACTGGATTTCAAGCAATAATTGAAGAAGCCGTGTTTAACAACGAGGAATAACGTGTCCAAAGCACCGAGGAGCTGTACCGAATATACCGGTCAAAACTGTCGCCAGAGTACCGGTAGTAGGATGCGGGACAGTCAGCCACCGAAAATACTTATAGTTAACAAGCCTTCCTGTCCCCGGAGGAAAGGAGGACCAGCTGAGGTGGTTGGACTGTGTACAACAGGACGCTGCATTATTTAAACTGGAAAATGAAGCATTATGGCAGTAGAGCGGATAAAATGGAGAAGCGTGTTGGATTAGGCCAGGGCTCTACAATAGGGGTGTTGCACAATATGATGATGATTATAATGATATTAACACATAGGAGTCCGCTAAAATCTGTAACATACCTGGCCCGGGAGCCGGGGCGGTTTTCGCCAAAAATGACAAAAAAAATGTCCAATATCCATGTGAAGTGGACATTTTTTTTGTATGAAGTTGCGTTCTGCGAAACGCACATGTAAAGTTTTTGAGACGCACATATATGTGCGCCCGGACCTCTATGTGTTAATACAATTCTAAATTATTTGTAACAGGAAAACGCGTATGCGTACGCGTATATGTTGTTATTGGAGGATACAAGATGAGTATGAGATTAATTATTATTCTCTGCATATTAATTATTTTGGTTTTCGTCGATACCGGCAGAATCTGCGATGTTTGTCGAGGAGGACCACACGACGTCGTCTCAAAGCAATCAGCCCGACCTTGTACAATTTATGATAATAATTACAGTCTGTATTCAGACTGGGTCCCATCTGCCGGGTTAAGGAGACGCGTCTGAAATTTTTAACGCAGTTTCAATAACGTCATGTTCGAACATTCGCGGCCGGATGCTGCGGGGGGCAGGGTTGCGGGCCCCGGGCGCCTAATTTATTCGGGCAAAGTTACACGATCTGTAATAAAGTAGCGTGTTTTCCATAAATCCGGGTGTGGGTTACACCGGGCCATAAACTAATAAATGATTTACATAATAAGATCAAGCCGTCACCCGGGGAGGGTATCCCCTCGGCGCATTTGCATGGGGGCGCCGCCGGGGGCCGGGGGGCGCAGCCGCCGCTCAGATTCGGGATGTCCGTTTACAGCCGGCTGCGCACTTGACATTGCTTTTAGCCCCGACTTGCTCCCGTGTTCCCTCAGCTCCTCCAGGACTTCGATCTTGGCGACGCCCCGTGCGAAATACGCGAGATTTGAATTTTTCTTGACCGACAACTTCCATAGCAGGCAAATTATTCCCCAATTAAACTCTAAAAATCAATGTACCGATTAATAAATAATTTGAATATAACTCTATACCATACGTTTCAACACAAATTCATAAATTAATCATTTACTTAAGTTGTAATACTATTTTGACAATTATTATAAAATATAGCGCTAGTTTGTTTTATTAGTTTATGTAATTTTTGGCATGTAAATCGCTCTGTGCGCAATTCTAGTTCAGATTAATTTGTTAATTAAAACTAGCCATGTCTGTACATGTGTGTATAGACATGACGAAGCACAAATGTCACAATTCGGAGCCTGTAACATCTACATAGAACAATAAACAGACATTCCAATCAAGTGATAGCAGCTGCTCCCGCTGAAACATGTCTGTTTCTTCTCGTTACTTGGCTCTTTGCGTTTTCATTCGCACAGAAATTAATTTCAATACCAACAATTCCAATGATTATTTCAGTGGTCCACTGGAAAATATTATAATATTATTTATTTAATAAATCATTAGGATAATTTTTATAATTTAGTATAATTAAACAATTTTGTGTAAATAATTATTAATATTTTAAACATTGTTACGATTATTATATAAGTGTATATAAACTAGAAAGCATATTCATAGTAAATGATATTTTTGTGGAGTCTAAAAAAATAAGTTGAAAATTAATCGGAGACAAATTAAAAAATCGATCATTTAATTTAAGATAACATTTCCATAAAAGTCCAATTTCGGAAAAAATAGTTAATGTACGCATTGGTTAGATATAGATATCATATTTTTATATTCAATATCTCACTGTCATTATTGTACAATATCCTTAATAATTTAATAAAACTAGTTGAGCTGTACAATGTCACAATAATGCTTTTTTCGAGAGTGGAATAATTCAATTTATAGCCCTGTATATTATTTTACAAAATCTCTGTGAAAGAAAATATCGAATTTAATAGAAAAACTAGAGAACTCTAGCAATAAAGATAGAGTAGTTTTTTTATTAGTAAATTACTTCAAGAAGTAATTAATTATAAGTCCGTTATATAAACATAAAATTGCTATTGATTATATTTTTCATAATGTATTATTATTAAAAATGGTATAAGTCCTTAGTCTTACAGCTAAAACACTTTTTACTTAATAAATATTACTTTATATTGACAACAATAAATTTATCTCAATTGATCAAAGTGTCCCAATATTTTTATAACTCTAAATAACTGACAATATAAACAAATGGACTTATACCACTTTCAAGAACAACGTCTCATATCACTAGCACAACATTTTAATAAAATTTTGCTTTTCAACAAAAAACAGTGGTGGTTCTCAAGTATTTAAAATATTGAGGTTTCTTTTCATCCTAAAACCATCTTTTTATTGTGGTTTTGTTGTTCGACAACTTCAATATGTGACAAGTTGTCGTTATTAGATAATAAGCTTAAATTATCAAAAATATTAAAACAATTATTATCGAAAATCCTATTCGTATTCCTTCTATTTTCACGATACAGATTTTTTTTGAGAATTATACAAGATTATAAATTATTAGTGTAACATTTTATACTTTTTTAAATTATTATTGTTATGTTTTGTTTAATATGAATCTTTAATGTACTTGGATATTTTTTTTTATTAGCCCGGTCATATTGGGACCCAAAGTTTTAGATTTTTTTTAATAACTCTTTTAATATAAATCCCACATGTCACAAAATTTTTGGATTCTCCTAAAAACCCTAAAGAATAAATATTATAAATAATCATTATCCATTATTGTTTACAATTGCGAAAAAAAATTAAAACATTGATATTCGCTGCTGTTGCCACGCGCGCGATAGTTTTTCTCACTCGCATCCAGTGCGATGTGCCGAGTGCGAGTGAAACTTGCGATTGACACAATCGCCGAGAGTCAAATTGATTAGTAAAAAAATCAAAATATCGAACAAATAAATTGATTTTCCTACAATTTGAAGTAATTTAACAAAATATATTAATTATTATATAAAAAATACCGATGCCTATCCTATGCGTTTTTCTAATTATGCTGATAAAATAATTACATACGATCTTAATAGGTATAAATTTTTTTTTTAGTATATAGTGATTTCCAAAAAAAATCTGATTTAAATGAAAAAATATATCAAATTACTCAATATATTATTTAATAACAGTTTTAAGACAACAACATATTGTAAAATGCATTTACTCTCTTTGCTTATATCACAAGAAACCAAAACCAGCTATTCAAACTTATATGATCCAAATACTCTAAAGGCGACAAAAGCTTCAGCGCTTAAAAGCTCCACTATTAAAATTTTCATAGATCAATCATTGCGTTAATTTATCGGATGGCTTGGTGCAGAAAGTTTTTCTGCAGCCTGATCGCGGAAGAGCGGGGTGAGGGGGGGGGATCGTGGGTCACAGGGACCCATGGCCGGGTCACGACCCCGCGTAACGACGTCACGTTTGATGTGTTGTTTCATTACTGAGCCCATTTCTTTTTTGGCGTCACACGTCCCGGGGTGTCAATGCCATAACGGCCTAAATCCACACACACGCCAGATAGACACGGACTCTTGATATTTTAAACATACACGTGCGAACCCGGATAAAGGCGAGACTACGGCGAATAGTATAAAAAGCGATAAATAAATAAAGCCGTGTAATTCCAAATCAATATCTTACTTTTTCAAGACATTCAATTTTGCTGACAATTCTCACTGCATTCTCTTAAACAATGCTTTAATTGTATTGCAAACTTTATAATTGCTTATAGTTTTGCGAAAACATTGACTGACTGCTTCAGACTAGACTGAAAGTGGCACAATATTTTTTTCGCCAATAAAATTGTTTGTAAAAATTTGTCTACTGATGTTAAGTTAAAATTTAATTTAATATCTTAGAAAAAAAATGTGAGCAAGTTTAAAAATGAATAATTTTATAGTAAAATACCTGAATAACTTTTAATTGTCTAAAATTAGTAGTTTGCAGTCGTCTACAACTTTTTCTTCGTACGCAGCATTTAATTTGGATATTTTGGTACTTGACTATTATTATCATATGAATAAAACCATTAAATTATTATTATTATTAATAAAATAGATTATAGAACATATTAAAATCTATTAAAATATATATTCATTGGGAAAATGAAGCATTTATGAGGTTTGATCTGATCAAAAAAGGACTTTACTTATAGTCTTATCAATAAAAACTTAGTTCAAGTTGTTTGCTAAAAAATCTCTAGCAGTACATCTATTTAAAAGAGGACAAGATCAAATGATTTCAAAATGTTTAATTATATCTATTTCAACGATTAATATATGTTAAATTTAGAAATATTAACTCCATACTAATTAATTATCAAGAATACATTTGAAAGCTATATTCACGACTTTATTATTTAAATTAATGACATTTTTTATTAGACTATTCTTGATAATTTAAATAATTATCGTAACAAATCATCTGCTATGTGTTTACAATATTTATATTTTTAAAGTACCATAAAACAATAAAAATCTTTTAAGAGTCTAAGTATCATAAGTATCAAATTAATAGTTTTTATATTTATTCTAATAATTAAATTTAATTTCATATACTTTTATTATGGTATTAGTAGTGTTTCTGATTTCTCGACAGAGATAATTCTCACTTTTTCTCAAAAATTCTCGAGAAGTATTATAAGTTAAAATAATGGAAATTAAAAGTATTTTTTTCACAATAATAATAATGAAAAAAATTACTTTAGCATAGACTTATTGGACTTTCTGAAGTGCAAATCCTTCTGGTGCTATGAATATACAAATTCAGGGAAACAATCATAAAAAGATAACAAAAATAATTATTCCTAACTTTCTCAAATATTAATTCGCTAATAACTAATAAATATTTAAATTTACGAAAATATTTTAATTTTGACATAGAATGAATTCTACATATAATAAATGCTAAAAGTATCGAAAATTCTCCAGAAATTTTATAATTTCCCGAGAATCGAGGAATACAAAAATGGAAAATTCTCTAAAAATTCTCAAAAAAGAACTCTCGAACAGAAACACTAGATATAAGATACTTTCTGTTGAGCTTTTTGGAAGCTCATTTAGTTTATTCATCGATTTTTTATTAAATGTGAAAAGAATTTTGAGTCAAAAACAACAACATTATGATACATTATGACTTATGACTTTCTTATTTCCAAAGATGAAAAAAAATCAAAGGCAGATTTTTTTTAAACAGAAAGAATTTGATAACACCTTTTTTATAAAAAAAATAGATAAAATGACGTATTCTACGCTAAGTTGACGAAATAAAGACGGACTTCAGTAAAAATTGCATTAAATTTTAAAGATGGGATGGGCAATAATCTAAATTATTATTTTTTCATCTAGTAATTATTAGTTTAGTTAATATTATAATAATACTCGTATCATAAACAGGTATCAACTTATTCTTTTACCATCATAAAAACATTAATGCGCAATTCGAGTAAAACTATGAATATAAATATTAATAATTTATAAAAATGTTCAGGGATTACTAACCTTATATTTTTAAATAAATAATAAAAAGTACAATAATTTATAAGCATAGATTTATTTTTACTTAATGCCTTCAATTGATTAACGATTAATCAGATTACATAATTATAAAGTTGAATAATATTTTTCATGTAATAAATTTATGTGATTAAAAAAATTCTCTAAAAAAATAGGTATTCTGGACAGTTGAAATGTCGTTTTTAAACGAAAAGGGTAGATCGAAAAAAAATAAGTTCATTTTAATTCGATACAATATATTCTCTTTCAATTGACTCTTTATTAACGTCTGAATATAATTTTTATGATTTAGATCAGTGATGTCCAACACGCGGCCCACGGGCGGAATGCGGCCCAGTTCGTTTTGTTTGCGGCCCTATTGGAGTTTTCAGCCTTCTATAAAATATTAATTTCATTTGCAAAAGGGCTAATTTCATTTGCAAAAGGTGTTCATTTGCAAAAGGATGAATTTCATTTGCAAAAGGGTTAAATAGACTTGCAAGAACTGAATAAAGAATGCTTAAATAGGTACGAAACACAAAATAATAAATTTGAAAACAAATAATGACTTTTAATTAATAAATTGATTTTAATGCTTTTTGTTTTTTATGCGGCCCACTAACGATTTCGGTTGGACAACACTGATTTAGATGCTAATTACTCCTTATTGAACTTTGCGCGATTTATTTTTTCAACGAAATTGTGCATCATATACCTAAATAAATAATAATAATAGTTAGAATGATGCAATTCGGGGCTATGCGTTGGGAGAAGAATAGTTTTCTATTCAAGCTCTTTTTTTTATTTTCATGAGATAGTGAAGTATTCAATGTTGCCGATTTTTTCAGATGTTCTAACACATTAGATTAATACGCCATCATCCACTGAAAATTATTTCCCTTTCAAGATGTTTCTTTTATAAATTCTTTTATCACTACTTTTAAATTGTTTATACCATCTTTGACATTGCAAATAACCATGCAAAAATACATGTTTTTGTTCGGATAACCTATTAATATTAATTTTCATAAGAAAAAACTTCCAAAACTATTTTTAATTTGGTTTTAAACCTCTTAATCGAATTTCAGTAATAATATTAATCTGTTAATTCGTTGCAAGTACTAGACAAGTCACTTTGATTGAAACGGTCTAGTTTTTGCTTCAAACGCCATGATTCCGGATTTTAATTTTCCACCAAAGCTAACCACTACCACCACCACCACCTCAATAGTCTACGTCCAGCGGACGTGACGCCGGGGAGCAGCTGGCTACCCGACCAGGACCAGCTTCCCTCCACTTAATTTCCTGTTTCCGATTGGCCACAATCAGAACCCTGACGGTGGCTGTGTACACTACACGTCTAGGTGAACACATTTTCCGACAATTACACCCCGATGACAACGTGACCGGTAATTAATTTCTTATTTTATAATAAAAAAACGTCATATAAACCAGCGCTGAAAGACTTTTCCACGACAAAACCTGCATTATTTTCATAAAATTTAAATTTGTTAGAAAGCTCCGCTTGAAACCCTAGAAAATTGTATTCCAATTAATTTCCAGTTTCTCTACAACAGATAAAAAAATATATTCAAAACTTGAGATTCATGTCACATGTTTCATGAATATTTTAACTCGATAACTTCGATCAGCTATTTTTTTTATATTTACACAATTTCAGAAATTCAATCTGCGAAATGTATCGATAAATTCGATTCGGAGATAATTCGAAAAAATTCACATAGCAAAAGTGTCGAAGGCAAAAACAAATCTAATTAGCGATGATGTACGATCTCCCCGCCGATGCCAATTCATTTGAGCTTTCTAATTTACAAGCGATACGATAAGTGTGTTACGGCTGTATGATTTTTTTTTTATTTCGATTTGATCGATATTCAGCGCTGAAAAAAATATTTCACGCCGAATGCTAAATGCTCTCTGCAAAGTGGTGCTATTTGTCAGAGTTTTGGCCGGCGTTCAAGTCAAAAGCACTTTACGGCCATGGTATCCTTTACGGCCTTAATTGTTTTTGTTTCATAAAATGAATTATCACTGTGTTATAATGTCTTATGTCCGATGTGAACATAAAAATAACAGAAGTAATATTTAAAAATGATTAAAGCTATTATTAGTTTATTGAATAACATTTAAACATCATGCTTAATAAATTATTAAATAGATTTTTAATTGTGCTCCAACAACATACAGCAGAAATTCATTAACTTGTATTTTAATATATACTTTTAACCGACAATTAATAATCATTTAAACTGCCTTAGAAATAATATATCTATATTATTAAATTATTTTTTATATTCACGCAAAACGATCTTAATAATGAACATTTAATTAATTATATACTATATATTTAATTATTATATTATTAAACTATAATCTTTAATCAAATTAATTAATTCCAACGTGATAAACTACCTAAATTTTTTTAATACTTACATATCCCTGGCCAGTGTTATAAAGAATTCCCTGAACTCATAGTTTTCGTCGGACACCTATCCGACTACTAACTTAGCTCAGTCACGGTTAACTTATATTATCGAAATAATATGCATTTTACCTACAAGCCATAACATTAGGTAAAATCATTCATAATGCAATCATTCCATAAAATCTTTCAATTATTTTCGTAGTTAACTCCATAAAAACTATATGCACCTACTTTTAGTAATTACCATCATTAGAATGTTCTCAAATTAAATAATCAAAAAATGTAAAAAATGTATGAAATGTTTATACATTTTCTTAATAAAGAATTTTAAAACCTTGGATTTATTTCCATTTTGTAAAAAACAAAAACAAATATAATATTAAATCTTCCTTATCTACAGTTCTATTTACTTGACCTTTCATTTTAATCAATTTAAGGTAACCATTTCAGTAAAAAAGTGAAAATCTATAAAAATATCTAATAAATAGACAAGATCATCTACTTCTAAATTTTGATTTATTATTATTCTTATCGTATGCTTAATATTTTCAATTAAACTAGTAAGTAAATAGTAGGATGGTTTTTTTTTTATAATTAATAATTATAATAAAAATAGGTAATAAATACTAAAACAGAGCTCCTCAATTACTATAAATAGAGCTCACATATCACAAGAAAGAGGTTTCCAAACATGCGATCTATGGTTTTTTTGAAAAAAATAATGCAAAACATCTTTCTTTCATACGTAAAAAGAAAATAAATTAGGTTCGATGACCTAATTTATTTTGATTTTCATTCCGGTGCAATTGAAAAAAATATATCAGATAGTTTCCGGTTTTTGTTAAAGAAAAATAACGGTTTTCTTAAACTATAGTTTAAAATATTTTATTTCTTCTTTTTAAAGAACCTTGATAAAGAATTGGTAAAATGAATTATTAATAAAAATAATTAATTATAAAATATAATTTAAAACCTAAAGTATAAATTTATTGATAGCATAATAATACAATTAATTTTAAAAAAATCTCATATTCACGGTTGAAGTAGATTCTTGAATATGTGTATTTATAATTGAAAAATATGATTTTTTTTAACTCTTTTCACTTTCCCTCATTTCTGAGAAACGTGAACAATGGCATGGTTTTCATACAATGAAAATGGTGATAGTAGTGGTTTAATTATTAAAATATATTTTCATTTAAAGCATTTTTCTTGTCCCTTAAAATAAAATTTAAATCAGAGAAGACCATTTGAACACTAACTTGTGTTGTTGGATTAATCCTAAACCCAATATTGCATTTTTTTTTTCACTAAAAAAGGAAATGTATTTTTATTTTCCTCCGAATATTCTAAAATATACTTTTTTCTGTATAATCACCGAACATGGTTCAAGTTATTAAATATGAATTCAATAATCCAAATCTCTAGAGATACGTAATCTATGTGTATATATTACCCTAAAAAAATCTTTATACCCCAAAATCTCTGTATCGCCTATTTTTTCATCAGATGTATCACTAGATGATTATGATTTTTTTGTGATTGAAATTGATATCTCTAAAAATTTTGTGTAAAATTGTATTGATATTTTTTTTTGTTCCGACTAAAATATCTGTTTATTCAGTTTTCAATTCGGTTTCTATTCGAAACCATGAAATAAAAATTAGTACTAATAATATTGAATTTCATCTAGAATCCCTTGAAAGACGAATTAGTTTAGGCATTAATTAATCTAAAGCAAACTTTAATATAATACAGGTTGTCTGGTCGAAAAAGACGTATTTTAAATGAAAGATTTAAATCGAAAAAAACGGTAGTAATTACCAAAATCTGTGTATCTAATAACTTTTTTTATGTCAACAGAATAAAATTTACTAGGTTTGAAAGGAAAATTTCATCAATACTTTTTTACATCTTCTAAAGATCATTTTTTTCCTACTTAATAATGTTGCATATTTTGAAACAATTAATAATCTTAAGTAGCTAAATCAAGACTATGTGACGGGTAAAGAATAGAATCCTATTCAAGCTCCTTTATTTTATTTTCAGTCGTCTTCGATGTGAATAAAATTGATTTTCGATTAAAAACACCAGGTCTCTTTAACACATTACAGTCCGTGCACGCGTTTTCGCGGGCTAGCGAACTCCGGGGTTCAGTCCGTTCACGCGTTTACGCATGATACAAGGCATATATACTATTAAAAAAAACCTACCGCTAGCGTGACATTAATTTATCTTTTGACTGCTAAATGGCGACTCACATATTAAATATCGTATAATATTCCCGATTTTTACGAAAACATTAATAATAATTCGCGCGAAATTATCGGACTGTAGCTTATTGCTGCATTTAAATTTTCCAGTTGGATAAAGTATACGTCACTCAAAATTGTTTAACCATAAGGAAGGATTTCGTAATAAATTATGCCTTCTGCAACCTTTTTTTACTGTTAAAACCGTTCGAGGGATTAGTTTTGCTACTTGGTACTTTAAGAACCATTGTTGTTTATATCGTAGGTTTGTATACAGTGCCCAATTTTCGTTTTCAGTCACTGAATAGTGAAAAAACTGAGTTTTTGTCTAATTAGATTATTTTTTTACATATGCACAAATCACTTTTGGCATTGGTAAACACTAAAACATTTTACAGCAGGATTCGTACAACATGTAATCATTTAAAAATTGTTTGTCGGATATAAAATTTTCCAACTTAAGCCACGTTAAAAAAAAATCTCAAAAATAACGTTCTACAGTTATTAACTGATGAATAGAATTCAGAACTGACTGCGAAAAATAATCATCTAAAATACGCCTTTTTTGACTGGATAACTTAATATTTATATGAATAGCTTGACGCATGAGTCAGAAATCAATGCTCTGGTAGACAAGCTTTGCATGTTCTGACTCATTTTTTTTATTATGCCCTGAGGTCACTATGACTTCCAGACTGCTCTTTAACGAAGGCGATCAGGGCTGCTAATTGGAGGACGGATCCCCAGTGCGTGACCCGGGACCCCGATGGAGGTTGGACTGTCGGCAAATTAATTAATAACATCTGCCACCCTCTCCCTCATCCCTCTCCTCGTATATACACTGAGTCCGCAGCCACCAGACGAGCGTCCCGCTATTATTTTCGCCTCATGAAAAATTAATGAGTCGACATTCCTGAACAGCTGTCAACGACTACTTGTCTTTCAGCGACCGCGGACGCCCAAGTGGTGGACGGGCCGTTTTGTGCTGAAACAACCCCCCCATTACCACCACATTATCGCCCCCCATTCGGTTTCCAAACACGAGTGTGTACGCGTGTTTGTGATCATTCATGACCCCCATTCGTGAATTGTGCGACTCTTCTCCTCCTGCACAGCGTATAATTAGAGAACTGTAAGTCATCGAGCGAGTTTCTAGACAGCGGCGGGACGAGTGCCATCGAAAATTATTATTTGCATTTATATTTTGCGCACCCTGTATTCGCGAATCACATTTTGCGACGGGGATTCCAAACATTATACGGGCGTATATTAAAAATAAATAACCGAGGCGAGTTTCGACCGACAAGTCGTAATCGAAATGTCATTTCGTTGACAGGTGAAACCAGTCACCAGCCACCTCTAGGCGAACGCAGTAAAATTGGGTAATATTTTCTATTTTTACACAAACCCCTGCTTCATATATATATAATTTTTTTTCACTATTTTGTATGCACATACATATGGGATAAAAACGTCAATACAATGTCAATCAGACGAATGCAAGATTAGATTGGTACATGGAGAGGCGATAACTATCATTAAGTCCAGTATTCAACTGTCCACGGCCGGCGTCAAACATGTCATGTCATGGAATTGATATCGCTAGTCGTAATATTACAGTATTTGATCAAAGCAAAGCCTATTTCTGTGTCCCTATAACCTTACAAAAAATTATAACAGCATTGGACATTTTTATTAGACTTATCTATAATACTAGATATGAATAAAGATAAAAAAAAAATGTTTTTGCTGGATGCGTGAAATCAATCTGCCACGAATGTACATTCCTGGTAAAAAAAAAATAAGTAACGTGGTATTTTTAGATTTTCTACTGTGTAATTTTTTTTTTCAAAATACCTAGATAGAAAAAAACAGGGATGGTTGAAAACTTGCAGGAACAATTAAGTTCAATACAAATACTATTATTATTATTATTAACCACTTCTGTGGTCAACCTCTTGGAAAAAAGTGGGTAATTATTCTCGAAAGATCAAATTACGACACGTGTCATTCAACACGCGCGATGCGTTCTCTAGACTGGTGGGGGAATGACCCGAGCTGGATTCAGGCAAATCAGGCATTGTAACTTTTTTTCTATTCTATAAGATAGAATAATATAGATTTTTTATATATTTCTGGATATCCAGCCCATATCATTCAATGTTCTTAGTTTTTGCAGATTTGTATTTTTTTGCAAAATCTCCCTAACCCTAAATTTTGTATGTGCTTCATTATCCCGATAACGCATTGTTCCGATAACGCGGTCCCAATTTTCGCGCTTTCGGGGTTATAACTGTATTTTGATTTTTATGTTAGAACAAATAATTCCTCATAGAGTATTAATTCTTTTTAGTGGACCATGTAAAAAAGAGTTATTTTCTCTATTTTATCTGGTCTACCTCGACGTCGCTTTATCTTGCGGTACATTTCAAGGATGCAGTGTCCCTCTGTACACAACCAAACCACCTCAGAATAGGTCTTCCTTTCCTATGGAGACAGGAAAGCTTATCAACCTTAAGTCTTTTCAGCGGCTAGCTGTCCCGACGCCATTCCCCGTCGTCGAATACGGCTCTAAATATTCTCAGAAATCTCAGAATCCTCCAGGAAATCCAGATATCGCTCATTATGTTTTGTCAAAGACCAACATTCAGATCCGTATGTTAAGACGGACCTGTTGAGGAACATGTAGAGCTTGACTTTAGTCTTCTTTGAAAGGAATCTCGAACGTAAATACTTTTAAAACTGTACTCTTCGACTATCAGAGGATCAAGGATTCGTCCTTAGCATACGGGCATCT